>AYEL01088448.1:0-66468 GCA_000484575.1 Olivierus martensii
ATTGTTGCTTTATTATAGTTTCAATAAAGCATTTATTAACACTTTTGTAAGTGTTTCGAGTCTAATAAATTTATATTTTTTTGTTATTTAACTTGTTTGAGAATTTATTCCTATTATTAGTATAAGTTTCTAACATCGTTGTTTGTACTAGCTCTAACACTTAATCGGCACTTTTAGTTTAAGTTCCGATTTCCGGTCTTGTTTCGTCAGTTAGACGTTACATTGTGTTAGGGTGTTTTGTAGCTAATTAAATTTAAGTTAGAACTTAGAAAAAAGACCTGAGCTCAGGCAGAACTCTGGAATTTGCAGGGTCGCTAACTGTTAGGCTTAGTTATAATTAATAGTATTGCATTCGTTCTACCCACAACTTTGCAAATTAAGCATTTAAATTATGTTTTAATTTATTAGTTGGGTTTTCGTTCTTTGAGATTTGTCCCAATTAAGTGGAATCCACTGTATATCCAAGTAATATTCAAAACTAAGAAAAATATAACTATGTAGAAATGCTGTATATAAGAGTAAAAATGAAAATAGTTAAAAAATCAGCAATGGATATGTATATTAGATTAGCATGTAAGAGACACTCTATCATTTTTAACCTCTTAAGAAATGATAAAGACCAATATGAGCAAATCAAAGGCAGAGATTTATGTAGTGTCTATATATAAAAATGACCTGAATAAGAATGAAGAATATATTGCACCCAGGCTGCAATACTGCTATAAGTCAAAAACAGTAATTTTACAGGAGAGCCTGTCAAAGTTTTGATACTACATTAAACCTTATGTAGCATCTGAGTACCATCATGATTTCAATGACATGTATTTTGCACTTTATCTCAAAACATTTGTACATATGAATAAACATAAAAAGACAGATTATTTTTTCCTTGTTCCGTTATATCATTGTTTTTTGACTTATGGCAGTATTGCAGCCTGGGTGCGATATTGGTGTGACTAAAAGAAATTTGAAAGGCAGGCTCCTTGACATAAAAACCAATCTAAGGATGGCAACATGGGAACAGCTTTAGATAGAAGATTTTTTTAATATAATATCGATGTCAAATGGGAAAATGTCAAAATAATAAAACCTTATAAGACCAGTAAGGAAGACCTATTAAAGGAATTTATAGAAATTTTTGGAAGGGCTTAGTATAAGAACATAATCATTGAGCAGAAAAGTGACAATATTTTGAATGGATCAATTTATAACACATGAAAAGGCATTTAATAATAATCTCCTGTTAATCAGTAGGTTTTAATAACTTAATTAGCATATTAAGCTCTCTTGCTAATCTATATAATATAAAGATTTGATTATATTATACAGTAAGACTGTTAATGCAGGGGATATGTTCCAAAAACATCAAGTGCTAAATGAAACAGCATTAAATGAAGCCATCTTAACATGTAAATAATGGGAATAGGTGAAACAGGACAGTGAATAAAATATATATATATCATTTTTTTTATTATTTTATTTTGTAACATATTTTGTTACTATTGTATTATATTAATTATAGATGTTTTTTATTGCTAAAATTGATTTATATTCATAAATCATTCATGAAAATATTCAAGTAAATAATTTATATTTGTGATGCGGAAGGTTCTTCCTCATCTGACACTTTTTGTTTTTTCATTAAGAAATCATCTAATGTTATTTGCCTTTTCCTTTTTTATTTAGCAAGTAATTGTCAATAGCAAGACATGCATCTATGACACTTCCTCTTGCCTTTGAACTTCTATTAAAATTTGGATCATTTTATATAAACTGATCAATAATTTCCATAATAGTGGCTAAACTTGTTTTGAGAAAATCCATTGCAAGTTCCTTTTGTTCCTCATCTTTAGAAATGCTAAAAGACTTCCTTGTCTTCGTGCACTTGTTGATGTTCTACTGATTCTTTAAGATTATCGTTGAAAAGATTTTCACCTGTTGTAACTTGCAATAATTCTTCATTATCCTTCGCATTTATATTGTTTTGTGATTTTGAATTTATGTGAGTATAATGGGACAAACCATGACAAAATGAATTAATAAAAAATATAGAATTTGAAAAAACCACATTATATTGAAACAGCGTTAAACAGAGCAGCGTTAAGCGGGGTCTTAATGTAATTTATAATACTTCCATGTGTCATGACATTCTGTAGCATTAGTGCATGATTAATTTGAATTCTGTTTGTTTAAAATAATTGTTTTATTCAATATTATGTTAGAATCTGTATTCTTGTAAATACTTATGTAAGCTGAGGATGGTTGATTTTGATAACCGAAAACATTTCTGAAAATAAATTTCTCTAAACCATTAATACAGCAGTAATAAAATTACTGCTGTATGAATGTATACATAGACCAGAACTGGCTTTATAATTAGGCAATCATAGACAATTGACTAAAAGCAATGAAATTTAGAAATGCTAAATTTTGCTATTAAAATTGAAAAATAAATTTCAATCTTAATAAAATTAATAAAATCCTTGTTTGTTTAATTAATATTTTTATTAGAAAATTGAAAATCTGCCACCTTATATATTATGATGTATTATCTAGGCATCAAAAACTTATTGAGTCTTGCCTAGGAGTGCCAAAAACTCTTATGCTGTTCAAGTTATACAAATAATTTCAAATTGACTTATAATTTTAAACTGCATTATGATTATAGGAAATAGCTCGGCATCTTCGTCCATCAACATTACGTGCTAGATTTGGCGAATCCAGAGTAAAAAATGCTGTTCATTGCACAGATTTACCAGAAGATGGCTTATTAGAGGTTAGTAATATAATATTTTTTATAAATGGAAATACAGTTATTGAAAAAATAATTTGAATTATTTAAAAAAAATAACTTTCGGAATTATATATACAGTAAAACTCTCTGAAATCCTATATCATCAGAATTGAGAAGTGTTGGATTTTTAAATATGCCAGATTTTAGATGTAGAACTGTCATGCCATCCACAAAAATGGCAATATGAAAATATATGGCTAAATTGACAAGAAAACTTTTAGAGAAATATGTCAATAATATATTTTATTAAATATATACATTAATTCTTAAAGTGCATATTACAAAAATAACTTATTACTTACTGCATTGCAACAAAGATATTTATAAGCTGTGGTACCTGAGATGTTCACTAATAGCCAAAACAAAATAAAATTTTCTAGTAGAATGATTATTCTATAATAAAAATTAAATGAATAAATTTATCGACAAACTAAACACTGCTTATATTTAACTAAATAAAGTTCAATCATCAGTCCAGCACATACTGCAGTTAAAGCAAATTTTTTAATGAAATTTATTGTAAAAACGCTTTTGATATAACTTATATCCTCTTCAGTTACTATACAAACATTAATATAAACTGGAATGTACTCTATGTTCGAGAACAATACAATCAAATTTAAACATAATTAAGCCAAAGAACTATATACGTAACATATTACATAATCGTACATTTGTACTTCATAACCCTATTATAGTACAATAGATTAAACGCAAAATATTAATATCCTATTATCTATACTCAGTTGTAATAGTACGTAAATTTATAAACATCGTATTCCGGGTCATTCGTGTTACTTTCTTTTTAGCGCATACTTCCAAGCTCTCATCAAATCTTCTGCTTGCTTACAGTTAATAACTTCTTGTGTTTCGTTAGCTCTCAAGATCTCTTATTTCTCGGTTAAGAACAAATCTTTTGGGTCCTGGACTTTCTTATATACTTTAGCTTCTTTCCATAGAATATTCACGTCTGTTTTGTATACCCTTTGCACTAATGCTGTTGCTAAGTTTCCTTTTCTAACGTTATCCTTATGTTCATCTAATCTGTCCTCAAAATTCCTCTTAGTCGCTCCTATATACATTTCTCTCTTGCCGTCTCGTAAATTATCCACAGGTATCCTATATACGCCTGAATTTAATCTTTCCTTCCTTTTCTCCTTCTCGTTCCTCAATATATTGAAGACCGTGGGTGCCCTTTTATAAGTTGACTTTTTGTTAGTTTTCTTTAGGGCCATGTTAAGAGTTTTATATTTGTGCATCTTATATGGTATAAATATATATGAGACTATGACTATCATGGACTTTGAATCCTTGTATCCGTTGCTGAACCTTAATGCCACATGTCTGCTTTTTTACAGGTTCCTTTTAGAATATATGCTAGAAGAAGAACGAGAACCCACTGTTCTAAGAGACCTAGCACACATGATATGCCATGATTCTCTTTTTGAGTTTAAAGGGAAATATTACAAGCAGACACAAGGAGTCTCAATTGGCAGCCCAATGGCTGGGATCCTTGCAGAACTGGTAGTAAGAGAAGTGGAGAGCCAATAGTAAGAAAGTAGTTATATTTCGCGATAAAATTGTTTTATAACTATTTGTGGAAAATGTAAAACCATAGTTAGAAAGTAGTTATATTTCGCGATAAAATTGTTTTATAACTATTTGTGGAAAATGTAAAACTGCTTCTAATGGAATAATTAATAGAGAAAATCGACATCAAAATCCTAAATTCGAAAACAATTATTTTTTTATAAATTCATTTTTTCGTTCAATTTTATTCATTAAAAAATAAAAAAACTTGAGTTCTGAATTTTAGGAAAATTTTTATTTATGTTAAATTAAAAGTTTGATTAAAAAAAAAAAACTTGAGTTCTGAATTTTAGGAAAATTTTTATTTATGTTAAATTAAAAGTTTGAGATTAAAAGTATTCTAATTGTCAATAATGATCGAGACAAAAAAACAACACATTTTTCATTGTTAACTTATTAAAATGTGAAAATCATAAAGAATTAAGAATCGTCTAGTGAATAAAAACTGTCTTATTATCGGATAATGATAGGATTAATTTTCAATGTAAACATGCAATTTAGGAATATAATAAGCTATATACCAGGGATGCACTGACTTGTTAAGACCAAGGGCCGCATAGATTCATTGTGAGTTATAGGAGAGCCACCAAAAAACCATGAAAGTTATATATCATATCATGTTTATTAATTACATGTTACAAACAAACGTAATAAAAAATAAACAAAAAATATTTAATTGGATGCATGCCGTTGCATTAATTTAACAATTTTTTTTGTGTTAGGTTCGACATTTATAGTAGTCAATCGCAAAATTGATTCTAAATTTCATTAATTAAACGGCAGTGCTACGTTGTGCGCATGTACAATTTTTTAATTACATATTTCACACACATAAACCCAATAAAAATAAAAATGTGCATCATTACAAATATGATTATTATTTTTTCCTTATTGTTTAAAAACATTAGACCCTATTATTGAATCACTATAAAAATAATTTCACATCAGAAAAAATATTTGAAAATGCATTGTTCAAAACTATAAATAATATTTCGTTGATTGTATGACTTGTTAAAATAACATGTTGAAGCAGGCCGCCAGCAAATTAATGGAAGGCCGCATGCGGTCCGCGGGCATCCCTGCTATACTGCGCTTCCATTAAGTACGTCGAATATTTGCGCTCCTAAATAGGTTCAAGTCGGCCGGATGGCCGCGTAGTAAAGCTGCGGCTTACCACCCTGGAGGATCCGGGTTCAAATCCGGGTCCCACACCTCCAGTGCTGAAAAAATAAAAAGAAACACATTTTTTATCGAGTCAAGCAGGAAGCAGGAAAAGACTGGTTAAGAGGGTTCATGAAGCGCAATCCTGAACTGTCCTATTTGCCTCCTATGTTAGTATACCCACGCCGTACTTCCATTAAGTACGGCGAATATTTGCGCTCCTAAATAGGTTCAAGTCGGCCGGATGGCCGCGGGATCCGGGTTCAAATCCGGGTCCCACACCTCCAGTTTTTCAGGAGGGGTCCGGGCCCGGCTCGTTGAACCCCATCCTTCAGCCATCCGGTTGGCCCCATCATGGGTGTTGGCCAGCCTGTGATGGGCTCTATAAGTGGTCGCCGCCAGATAATGAATATCCCATGAGGATATGGCGGCTTAACCGAACTAACCTAACCTAACCTAAATAGGTTCAGCAAATCAGCAATGTTCTTTTCAAAATACAATATATCTCAGTTGATCCGTTTTTAAATTCTCTTTACTCGAGGAAATTTCATATTTAGGCTTTCAATATGATTTTAATGATTTAAATTGATATTCTGAATACTGTATACATTAAAACGAATAAGTGACAATGACTGGGACTATAAACTCATCTATGAAAATATAAGATTCATACTAGTTTTTTTTTTGTATTATTACGCCCCTTTCCAATCAGCGAGATTACTAAGGAGCAGGGCTAGAGATTTTAATGATTTAAATTGATATTCTTAATACTGTATACATTAAAACGAATAAGTGACAATGACTGGGACTATAAGCTCATCTATGAAAATATAAGATTCATACTAGTTTTTTTTTGTATTATTACGCCCCTTTCCAATCAGCGAGATTATTAAGGAGCAGGGCTAGTTCCAACCACGGGCTGCACCCACCCCCGTGAAGGGGGGCCGGATGGTGAAGGAGGGGGCAGCACCGCCGAAAAAACTTTTCAGGAGATTGCCACACCAGGGTCCTCCTGCATAGCACGCCGACGCGTTACTATTCGGCCATTCGGCCGCCTAAATTTATATTAGTGCTTGACATCTGTTCAATAAAGTTGACTGGATTGGCTGCGTAGAAACGCTTCGGCTTTCTACTCTGGAGATCCTGTATTATTCGACTCTCCGGTCCCACTCTTTTGGAAGTATTTATCATAGGCTGGGCCCATCGATCATCGTCATCCATAATCCAGCTGATCCCTCCGCGGAGGATAGGCAGCATGTGGAACGGCTCGTTTCGCTCCGACACTTAGTACCCTTATTGAGTAGAAGGTGGCGTCATCTGTTGATAAAAAAAAACCTATTCAATAAGGAACAAATCCACTAATATTCATATTGATTCTCTCTTTTCTATTTATAAAGAAAAACATTCACAATATATAGGAAACAAAAAATGATGAAGAAACTGAATTATATATATATTAATTTAGATTAATAATAAAAAGATTATTAATTAAAGAATTACAAATATATATTTTCACAAGAAATTTCAATAATAATATATGAGTATGAATGTCCTTAAGCATTAGTAAATTATTAGAAATATTTATCATGGGGTCTTGGCCCGGTCCGTCGATCCCCGTTCTCCACAATCCGGCTTATTCTTCCGCAGGGGGTGGCTTTGGAAGGGCTTGTTTCGTCCCGTCACTTAGTTTTCTTACGGAATGGAAAGTGGCGTCATCTGTTGACAAAAAATTAAAAAATCCTGCCCATACCAGTAGTGGTTTTGGAAGCGTCTTTATACCAGACCAGTCCACCCTTGATATTGCACCCAAATCTACTTCCCTGCCCCTCCCACTGGGAAAAGCAACAATGCAGATCTGAAGAAGCTAAATCTGGGCATCATATAATCCTTAATCATTTCAAATATATGATTATATGATTTGTCCCATTCAAAAGAAGAGTTCTCCACTTTATGAGTCCAGGAAATCGTTCTTCCACAACAATAGAGCCTATAATAACCATCCTGACACTACCCTCAACACACAAATGCCTAATGGGATATGAGCTCAGGCCAGATGGGAAATGTAAGCCCAATTTCAAACTGATCATTATTTTTGTAATCATTACTAAATATATATGATTTATGTGTTGATATACAGGGGCTGATTTAGGCATGGTCTTTATGGGCTGCAGCCCAGGGCCCGTTCAATCTAAGGCCCCCCCTTCGTGGTCAAAAAATAAAAATAAAAATAAAAAACAATTTAAATTAAAAATTTAAGAAAAAATTATACAAAATTTTTTCGTACCTAGATAAAGTTTAAATCGTTGGTTTTCAACACTTGGATTTGAATAAAATATCAATGTTTTAAATGACAGTAAATAGTAAATACAGTTTTGTCTTCTATCGGCTCTCTCGGTAGTTGGTAAAATCAAAATATACAATTTATCATTTGCCAATTATGCAAATAATGTGGCAATGTCGAAATGGGAGTGCAAATCTAGTTCCTCTAAAGCAGGGATGGCCAACTTATGGTGTTTGCACCAAAAGTGGCGCATTGCATTATTAGAAGTGGCACACTGAACCCCAGAGAAAAATGAAACAAAAAAATTCTTATATAATTTATCCATATATATTATATATCTGAAATGCCTGCTCTCGCGTGTTCACTTATAACGAAAGAACGGTTAAATTGATTTTTATAAAACAACTTTTGTTTGTTAGGGGATTTACGCAGGAAGGTTTAAAGATAGGCAATGATTATAGAAATTGATTTTATATATTGTAATTGGCGTAAATTACTAGATATAAAATCCAACATGGAATTTTAACGCTATTTGAGCAATCTCATTGGGTTATAGTGACCACGTGATATGTTAGTAGAGAAAGATTAAAAAAAAGTTTTTTTTTTTAATCTTTCTCTAATTACAATTGTCTTATTGAAGCACGGCGAAAGTGGTACACATCGAAAGGGGGACCGAAACACGCAAAAAAATCCCTAATGGACCAGGGGCCAAAGGTCAAACGTTTACGAGATACAGAGGTATCTAGGGGGCATAGGTAGAGCAGCACAGGAACGGGACGCGTCGCGTCGCAGACCTCAGCGAGGCAGGGACAACGTCAAACCGCATGCGCCATTTGCAATAAACGGAACTTTGCGGGTCTATAAACTCTATACCTCGTAAACGTTTGATCTTTGACCTTTTTTCACTAGGGATTTTTTGCATGTTTCGGCCCCCCTTTCGATGTGTAGCCTACCACTTTCGCCGTGCTTCGGTAAGGAGACAATTGTACCCTAATTTTCTATTGATTGTAGCTTACATTACCTTATTTAGCCATAATATGCTTAAGTTACAGTAAACTTTGATTAGATTTAGTGACCACCAACGAGGTGACTACATGGTGGTGTGCTATTAGAGATATCTAAACTATTTTTTTTTTTATATTTTACGTCCCCTTTCCAATCAGGGAGATTACTAAAGGGGACGGGGAGTCCCCCCCTTTCCAATCAGGGAGATTACTAAGGGGGCGGGGCCAGTTTCCAACACTAGGGTAAGAAACCTTTAAAGTTTAAACATCTGTCATTTATAGTGTTGATCGGGCTGCACCCACACCCGTGGAGGGGGGCCGGATGGTGAAGGACGGGAGGTGATCACCGGGCCGGGCCCAGCACCCCGAAAAAATCCGGGACCAGACCCATCACCGGGCCGGGCCCAGCACCCCGAAAAAAATCCGGGACCAGACCCGGGTCAGAACCCGGGTCCTCCAGCGTGGTACGCCAACGCGTTACCACTCGGCCATCCAGCGTGGTACGCCAACGCGTTACCACTCGGCCATCCGGCCGCCTATCTAAACTATTGTAGATCCGCCGGGACTTCTGTTTTTTTATCTTTTCTATTCCAGAATTGAAAATATTATATGAATGAAAGTCATATTATTGAGGTTCAATAGATGTCAAATCTACTGAAAACTATGGCCATCGTAATAAAATAATTATAAAGAAAGGAAAACTTTGAGGAAGATACGAAGGAGCGATGTAGGCCGGATGGCCGTGTCTTAAAACTTTGGCTTACACTCTGGAGGATCCGGGTCCCACCCCTCCAGTTTTTCAAGAGGGGTCCGTTGAACCCCATCCTTCAACCATCCGATTGACTCCATCATGGGTGCTGGCCAGCCTGTGATGGACTGTATAAGTGGCCGCCATCAGATACAAAATGTCTTATGAGGATATGGCGGCTTAATAAAATTAACCTAACGAAAGAGCGAGTGGGTTGAGAGTAAGGGTTGGTTCCCACTAGAGCTACATTCCGTCTCCGTCTCTCCGTCATTCGTCATCGACTCCATCAAAAGTGTTCCCACTACTATTCGTACATCGATCCGTCTAGCCAATGAACTAAAACAATAAAAATTCGAAAGCGAGCCAATCACAAACAAGTTTATAAGAAAGTGATTTATACAAACAAAATGAATGACTGTGTTGTTTGGGATTATGAATTGTTTAGCGTCGATAGCATATGCAAAGGCTAAAGGAACGGAAATAATCTCTTTAATGTGTATTACTGTCGAACTTATAATTAAAACTGGCAGTTTACTGTTTTATTTTAGATCAAAAAGGGAAAGACGTAAATATTATTATCACTGTACTATATATCAATATTTCTCGAAGTATAGTCCGCGAATCATCAGTGATCCGCGAACATATTAATATTTATAGTGATCCGAGACTTACTATTTAAAACGTTTCTGCCAAAAAATAAATAAAAAGTTTTAATAATAATCATAATTACAATATTAACAAACTATATACGTAACCACTTGGAAAAATATAGATTAGAATGTGTATTGAAAAATAAAATATAGTTATTCAAAACTAGGTGGATAAGCGAGTTTCTTTTTCTTTAAAATGAAGTTTTGGATTTGATGTAAAATCTGAATAATAGAAAGGATCATATTTGTTCGAATAGTATAATCACAGAATAGGTTAATTTCAGATTGTATCTTAAAAATCGAAAATAAATTTACTGAACCGCTAATTTTCGCAGAATTATTTACTAAACTGCTTGCTAAACTGTCAATATAAAAATATGTATATTTTTTTAACACTTAATTTGTCTCCGTTTTGTTGCACTCCTCGGTGATGCATGTCAGTTTTAGCATTAGAGGGCACCGTAATGTACAAACGGGAGTAGAGTCCCTAGATATATAGAATACCGGTACTGCATTCAACTGCTATTTTATATCGTCCTACCGATCGATAATTACGGATAACTTTATGGAAAGTAAATCATAATACTGTACTATATTTCTTTTCTAATTTATAAATACAGCACTTACTTACCTGACAAACGAAGATCGTATTTGGAAAAGTTTTCCTTCTAATATTTTGTAACCACTTCTTTTTACCTCTAATTATTTTACCTTGCGGCAAAGGTAAGAATCTATGACCCTTTTCTGTTCGATTAGAACAATTTACAGCACTGTAACAAGGCATGTTCTTAAAAAATAACCAGAAAGCCTATGAACGCAATGATAACTCCCTATCTAACAAGATATAAAATGACCAATTTGGCGGAATCTGGTGGCGCAAAGGAATGCGATACTCTATATATCTAGGGACTCTAGGAGTAAATAAATAAATAAATTAATTAATGATTGTAATTTTAATAAAATAGCAACATTTAAATTCCAATTTATTTTATTGACTTTGAGAAATTTACGAAATTTGATACCTCAAAATTAAAAGAAAAAAACAAAAATGATGATAATCCTTTATCTCATTATTTTACAGTAAGTTAACGGTCACAGTCAAAACTGGAATGCAATTACTGTAAACACTAAAAACAAGTTGTTTTATTTACATGTATTTTATGATTAATCACAATATTACATATATTCATGACTTTAGGACTTCAGATCCATAGTTTAGTAACTGATAAGACAAACTAATAAAGCAATATAGGAACAAACTAATTAAATATATCGATATTTAGTAATAATGATTTAGTTTTTTCTTCTATTTCTAACAATTTTTTCCTGAAACTTGTGATGTAATAAAATTGAAACATTAAAATATATAAGTAAAACTATTCTTTGGAAATTATAAATTAAATGGTATACTATACATTTAAGACGAATTTTACGTATAGGCCCTAATTGTATTAAAGTCATTTTAGGTAAGTTTATTGAATAAGGGAGATTGGGGCTAGAACAGTGGTTCCCATGAACCACTTTTTTTGGCCATGCCCCCAGTGGCGGCTCGCCCATAAGGGCTGCAGGGCTGCAGCCCTCCCACCAAAATGAAAACAATGATATCTCAGATATCGAAAACGTTTTTGTGTTATTAAACTTATTCTTTACCACTGCTTAGTGTGCTTTTGTCGGACTTTAACATTTAAAGAATATAGATGAAATGAATTTTTGATAAAATTGGTTTGCATTTATTAAATTGTTCTAAATATGTACTAATTAATTAATTATAATTGAAAATTATTTTATTTGTCAATAATTAATATAGATTTGCTTCATTATAAAGATCATGCATCATCATCAAAAATCTAAATCTTCACATAGGAAATCACCTCTGAATTGATCAAGTTAGATTTGTTTAAGGTTATTTGCAACAAGAGCCAAACTGTGCCAGACAATGAGTAAATTTTTTAAAAATAAATAATGAATAAAAAATAAATGAATAAAAACAAGCAAATAATGAATAAATTATAATTTAACAAAAGGTAAAAGCAACACTGGTCCTCCAGAGTTGAAATCATAAAGAATTGATTCTCACAACTCCAGTCTAGCACATTATTAGCCTTAAACATAAGTATTACCTATTAGAGATACACATACACAAAAGATATCTAGATACAAAGAATATATCTGAGTAATTAACTAAGATATTTAATAATATTTCATTTAAAAATTTAATTTGTGCAACATGTAAGTCACATAAATTAAATAATGTATATATAATCTTCCACTTATAGAATGACTGTATATGTAAAAAGATAAGCTCTAATTCAAAGTGGAAAAATAATAATTTATTAAAGTTTACTGGAGAAGAACTTTCGACTTTTCACAAAGTCATCTTCAGCTTTTTAAAAATTAGAATACCAACACTTTGAATTAGAGCTTATCTTTTTACATATACAGACATGTAAGTCTATTTAGTAAATTAATTTGCCAGGATTAGTTTACTAAATAAACTTAGTAAAGTTTATTTATTTACTAAGAAATGAACTTAATAGAGAACATTATGAATGAATATTCTATTTCTTAATATACAGTAATTTATAAATATTTACCTATTTTTGCTACTTTTCTATAATAAGTCAAAGCAGATTCACAACTATTGATGACTCCGATACCAGACCAATGTCTATATCCCTAAAATAAAATACAAAAAGTCAATACAATTCATTTTCATAATTTATATTCTCCATCTCTTAACATCTATTCAAATAGAATAAATCAATCCAGAAAATTAATGATTGACATTACTAAGAAATATTAGAATACATTGCTTAATTTATTGACTGTACTGTCATTTTCCAATGAAATTTATCAAAAAACAAGATTTATGTTTAAGGAATTGCAAGACAAGATAATACAATCTTTTTAGTAAAGAAATTTGTTTTTTTCTTATTCAACAATTAGTTTATAGTAATATAAGTTTAATGTGAAAATCTAGAAGTCATAGTCATGTCCACTTTTCATCTGTAATTATTGATTAGTGTGAATTTTAGTTTATATGTTGACTTAATGTCAAATATATTTACTAATTATTACTTTTAAAGATTACTCTAAATAAAATTCAAAAATTTAGCATATTATTGTATTAAGTTCTGCTGATGTCATGTACAGAAGCCACATTCCATCTATTACTTTTCTTTTTATTAATCTTATACCAATTTGAATTTTAAATTATGTTTAATATATAATTAATTTAATTTTTATTATAGTTATGTTTATTAGTAGGGTTTACTTATAAAATAATTAATAATCATAATGCACCAATATATATATAGACTTATTGTATTGGAGGTTTATTAAAAATTTGTCACTTGTTACTATTTTTCTGTATTAAGTTTATCTTTCATTGTTTAATCATTAATATTAATGTTAGAAAGAAAATTTGATTAACAAACAATGGTAATTGTGCAGTATCGCTACTTTTGCCATAGGAGCTAAAATTTGGTCACAGGACCGGAAATGACATCATTGGGGGGACTTAATCTGACCTTCGCTAATGGTGCATGCACAAAAAAATCAAAAGTAAAAAACTAAAAAAACAGGCTAAATTAAAATACCATGCCTCGTCTACCGTCGGGTCACCGCCATGACAGTAGCCTTTCGTTCCTGTATCGTCCTCATAGATAATCATTTCTCGTAGATTTAATCCTCCTATTTTAGACGCTGGCTGTCGATACTCCTTTTTTTAGTCCATCATTCACGTTTATATAATTTAAAATATTTATTATTTCACAGTAATAGAAATAGATTTTACATTCCTATGGTTGGATTTTCCAAACTATTTTTCGACGTGGTTTCGACTTGTTGGCGCAAAATGTTCTTGGTCTGCAGTCACGTGATCTCCTCTCGTCCGGGTGATCTCGTATAGCACGAGATCACATGCTAACTGCTTTTGTTGCTTATCATACAAGCATTCGAAATGTTGATCATTTAAGAGTTAGTAAAAAATGAATTTCCTTCGTCAACATTATAAAAAAAGGTTTTATTCTTGATAAAATAAATTCAATAAAGTTGGCAACTACATTAGGTACTTTGGGATTATCCCGTCGACTTCTCAAATTTCCAAAATAAACATTCTAAAAATTTAAGACTGTACAAATTATTAAAAGAGGTTATAGGTTAAGTACTTATAGGCCCAAGCAGGCCGGATGGCCTGCCGCTGCCTGCGTAGGCCTGGCGGTAGCCAGGCCAAGCAAACAAAGCCTTACTGGTACTTACTTGCAAAAATCTGTGTGTGAACCAATGTTCCAACACGAAAGGATCATTGAAGTGAAACGAAATTAACGAAATTTCGGTTCACAGATAGATTTTTGCGAGTAAGTACCAGTAAGGCTTCGTTTGCTCGGCCTGCCTACCGCCAGGCCTATGCAGGCAACGGCCGGCCATCTGGCCTGCCTGGCTGCCCTCCCCATAGGCCATGAAGGCCATCTGGCCTGCTTGGGCCTATAAGTACTAACCTATAACCTCTTTTAATAATTTGTACAGTCTTAAATTTTTAGAATGTTTATTTTGGAAATTTGAGAGGTTTTCTCTCGGCGAGCTGGTTTTTGCTATAGGTATAGGTTTATAGGTTTTTAGGGTTATAGGTTTATAGGTATAGGTTATAGGTTATAGGGGTATTTTGGGATTATCCCGCCGACCTCTCAAATTTCCAAAATAAACATTCTAACAATTTAAGACTGTACAAATTATTAAACGAGGCTATAGGTTAGTACTTATAGGCCCAAGCAGGCCGGATGGCCTGCGGTGGCCTATGGGGGTCTATCAATTTTCTCTCTTGTCAAAGCGAGTCATTTATGGGCGGGGCGATTCATTTTTGAACTTAGCGATTTCTGACTTTTGTTTTTAGTTTATATATATATATAATTGGTGCTTTGGGATTATCCCGTCGACCTCTCAAATTTCCAAAATAAACATTCTAAAAATTTAAGACTTAAAAAATTATTAAGAGGTTATAGGTTATTACTTATAGGCCCAAGCAGGCCGGATGGACTGCCGCTGCCTGCGTAGGCCTGACGGTAGCCAGGCCGAGCAAACGAAGCCTTACTGGTACTTACTCGCAAAAATCTGCGTGTGAACCGAAATTTCGTTGATTTCGTTTCGCTCCAACGATCCTTTCGAGAAAACGAAGCCTTACTGGTACTTACTCGCAAAAATCTATGTGTGAACCGTCGCTTCAACGATCCTTTCGTGTTGGAACATCGGTTCACACACACAGTTTTGCGAGTAAGTACCAGTAAGGCTTCGTTTGCTCGGCCTGGCTACCGCCAGGCCTACGCTAAAAATCTGTGATCTCGAAATTTCGTTAATTTCGTTTCGCTTCAACGATCCTTTCGTGTTGGAACATCGGTTCACACACAGATTTTTGCGAGTAAGTACCAGTGAGGCTTCGTTTGCTCGGCCTGGCTACCGCCAGGCCTACGCAGGCAGCGGCAGGCCATCCGGCCTGCTTGGGCCTATAAGTACTAACCTATAACCTCTTTTAATAATTTGTACAGTCTTAAATTTTTAGAATGTTTATTTTGGAAATTTGAGAGGTCGACGGGATAATCCCAAAGTACCTAATGTAGTTGCCAACTTTATTGAATTTATTTTATCAAGAATAAAAATTTTTTTATAATATCGACAAAGGAAATTCATTTTTTACTAACTGTTAAATGATCAACATTTCGAATGCTTGTATGACAAGCAACAAAAGCAGCTAGCACGTGATCTCGTGCTATACGAGATCACCCGGACGAGAGGAGATCACGTGACCGCAGACCAAGAACATTTTGCGCCAAGTCGAAAAATAGTTTGGAAAATCCGACCATAGGAATGTAAAATTATTTCTATTACTGAGAAATAATAAATATTTAAAAATTATATAAACGTGAATAATGGACTAAAAAAAGGAGTATCGACAGCCAGCGTTCAAAATAGGAGGATTAAATCTACGAGAAGTGATTATCTATCAGAACGATACAGGAACGAAAGGCTACTGAAAACGAAAAGCTAACGAAACGAACGAAACGAAAGGAACTGTCATGGCGGCAACCCGGCGGTAGACGAGGCACAGTATTTTAATTTAGCCTGTTTTTTTTAGTTTTTTACTTTTGATTTTTTTGTGCATGCACCATTATCGGAAGTCAGATTAAGCACCCCGATGACGTCATTTCCGGTCCAGTGACCAAATTTTAGCTCCTACGGCAAAAGTAGCGATTCTGCACAATTACCAAAGTCTAATAATAATTCTTTTTGTTGTTATAATCACAACCTTGATATCGAGTTGCTTCATGTCAGTAAAAAGTTCTTCTATTGGCTGAGAACTAACGGAAGTGTGCAATCCTAGAACCCAGGCACTATGTAAGATCGAATCTCACAAACTCACTGTTCAGAATAGCAATTTGGCTAAGATGCAATTTCTGACGGCCGATGGTGAAACGCGTCGACTCCTGACGTCACAAATCGAATCCGGTTTTACTCAACGTTCAGAATAGAGCCCCTGGTATAACATACTTTTTAATTTATAAACAGATATTTTTTGCTATATTTATTCTTTTTATGCATACAGTATTGAAAATATTTTTATATAAATTGATATTCTAATATTGATAATTTCAAATATAGTATTTCAAAAATTTTGGCATTAGTACCTAATATTTAGGGCTGGCTTTAGGCACCAGCAAAGTAAACGTTTACTTGGAGCGGCACACTTCAGAGATTTTGCCAAAAATTAATAATTATAAATAAAAATAAAAAAATATGTGAAATTCTAGCACAGTAATGTTTTTTTTTTTTTAAATTCATCAATCACGTTATACAAGTATAAGTAAAAAACTTCCGCTAAACTAGTATTCTAAATCTTATTGATGAACTATATCAGGGCTGCACAGACTTGTTAAGTCCAACGGCCTCATGGATTCACTGAGACTTATAGGAGGGCCATCAAATAAAGCACAACTTATATATCATATCATGTTTATTAATTACACGTTAAAAAAACGTAATCAAAAGAAAACAAAGAATTTTTAATTGAATACATGGTATTTCTTTGATTTAACAATTTTTTTATGTTAGGTTCGACACTTGTAGTAGTCAAACGCAGAATTAAATTTTCATTAGCTAAGCGGCAGTGCTATTGAAATGCATGCACCTTATGTTCATGTACAATTTTTTAAAATTATCTATTTCCATTGATTTTTAGCCTACTTCATATACACAGTAAAAATTAAAAAAATGTTTATTATTACAATTATTATTTTTCTTTATTGTTTAAAAACATTATTTGAAAATGTATTGTTAAAAATTAGAAATATTTCGTTGATTGTGTGACTTGTTAAAACAACACACACTAAGCCGGGCTGTCAACAAATCAATGAAGGGCTGCATACAGTCCGCGTTTTGTGCATTCCTGAATTATACAGGGTGTAAATTATCTCCTTCAAAAAAACTACACTACGACGTAGACGATTAAAGTGATATAAGACACTTGGGGTCGCAAATCGCAAGTAACGCCGTAAATTGAACCTCAAACTAAGCTGAAAGTCTGGTAAGCGGGCAGTACTCGCTGAGGGTAGCGCTCTTGGTACAGTCGTCTTGCTGCCAGTGCATTACCACGAGCTTCGTCAAAACACATGTACATGTTGGCTAACTCGTTGTTGTCAAACTGATCCATAAGAACAATGTACCTTGTCGAACTGGTTAAACTAAATTAATAAAGTCAACGGCGTAATTTTTCTGCAATGACGTTGCAGCTCTTCTCCTTCGCCCCGCCCGGGTTTGCAATTTGTGACCCCAAGTGTCTTATATCACTTCAATTGCCTGAATTTCGTCTACTTCGTAGGGTAGTTTTTTTGAACGAGATAATTTACACCTTGTATAGTATTATCGTTGATAATATGCAATTCTTTTTTCTGATGTAACTTTCAACCTTTTCAATTCAGTACACTACAATGTTCTTAGAAATTCCTCAAACCAATTTTCGCCTTAGTTATTTTATTTTGCAACAAACTCGATGATCTCTTTCTAATAATCAGATATATTGATCCTTAATTTATCGAATCACCTGTTATTTTTAGAATATTTAATTTTGAAAATATTTAGTCCATTCGAGATTATAAAAACCCTTTTAATACAAAATTCAAATCAATAACTTTTTCATTTTCATCAAAATACATTCTCTAGTTTTCCAATTAATTTTTATTTTATTAGAAACTTAATTTTTTATATACTGTATTTAGTTAAAGTGGCTGGGACAATAGCCTATGTAACGTTCGATATCAATTCTTAATATAAGATTTCACGCATAAATTCGCAAATATGAGCATATAATTTATTAAAAAACAAAAGTATAAATATAATAAAGGATTTCATAATAATAATTCTCAAATCTGTGACTGATGTGATGTGTGTCACACAAGGTACAAAACAAATGGCTTATTGAATAACAGTTATAAATGGTGTTAAAAAATTACGAATATTTTTATGAAGTTTTCAGAATTGTCATTTAATGTGCCAATTATGGTATTTATATTATGCGATTTTGTATTTATTAAAAAATCGCATAATATAAATATCACAATAGTATTATAGGAAATAATTGAAAAATATAAAATACATTATTTGTTTATTAAATTTGTCGTTTTAAATTGAAAATCGTTTAATAATCAAAAATTATCGACATTTCAGCAAACTAAACATGATTAATTTTTTATTTATTGGAAGGATTACTTAGATTTCTAGTTCTAATACTTCTAATAAAAATTCCATCATCATCATATACACTGACGGAAAAAAAAATCCCAACACCAAGAAAGACTTGTGTTAGATAAACAAAATTTGGTAGGCGTGTTTATACATCTGAAAGATGACATCGATTCAAATTCACCTTTCTATCGGCGGCCTTGCACCTTGCAGGGCCGCCGATAGAAATTCTCGGGGGCCGTGATAAGTCTCTGGTCCGTGCCCCACTTAAAAAAGTGCATCACTTTGGTTTAATAAAAAAAATCATATAAAACATTAAACGTTTATTTAAAAAAAATGTACAATAAATTCAAAATTCGATATATTACATTTCATACAAAATACAAACATTAAATAAAACGAGAATTTTTAAATATTTTCATTGAAGGTTTTTAAATTTTTTTGATGAGGCCAAAAATTTTAAAAAGCATCGATGAAAGATAAATGGAAAATTTTAAACCTTTGTCTATCAAAATATTATTATATACAAAATAGTTTATTTTGGCACAAATACTTTGGGTATAGACAGTGCGATCTTGTGGTGGCCTGCGAATTATCGGATACATTATGTAACACGTCGGGGCTCGACGGTCGGGCCCTTTTCGATGCCAGGCCCGTGACAAAAGTCTCGGATGTCACCTTCTCTCGGCGGCCCTGGTCTGTGGAACTTTCTATCTAAAATACTATAATAAAATAGAGATGATACAATATTATGTCAAATCTAATTGTTTAAATATGCTCACCCATGTTAAGCCAACTGAATATTTTTTGGTTTTCATTACCATCAATAATCCATATTCTGTGATTTTCTGTATTGCATATCATGATATCTTCATCTTCATCAGCCGGAAAGTGAAGATTAACTTCATTTATATTAGAAATTACTTCGATAAGGTTAATATTAATTTGAGAATATTCATCTGAAATTTCTAAATATTGTTTAGTATTAAAGATTTCTAGGCTCTTAATCTAGAAATTTTAAAAAGTAATTTTTAATTGAATCAGCAATATGTTGTTACCATTATTGCATTCATTTTCAAAATATTTTTCAATCTGTTCCAAAGAACAAAATTTATGACAAGTATTCATTTTTATATTTTCTTTTTAAACTTATCCATTTGGCAGCAGGATGGTCGAGTAGTAACGCGTTGGCGTGCCACGGAGGACCCGGGTTCGGTATCTTCTAAAAAGTTTTTTCGGGTTTTGGGCCCGGCCTGGCGATCCCTGTTCTTCACCACCTGGCCTCCTCCACGGTGTGGGTGCAGCCCGTGGTTTGAACTGTCCCCGCTCCTTAGTAATCTCACTGATTGGAAAGGGGTGTAAAAAAGCAAAAAAAAAACTTATCCATTTGTTCTTGTATGTTTCAAAATTGCTTTCATGCTCTTTAGAATCTCGTTTTATATGCTTACAATTTGTGATAAAACTGATTCTAAAATTTTAATTTTTGCAGTTTTTGGACGGCAATTTATTTTATGTAACTTATTTCTGTTCATTTTTTCTTCATTTAATCGTAAACACTTAAGACTAATAATGACTATTTTGAGTATGATTAATAAAAATAGTTTTTCTTCAAAGTGAGTTAATTTTTTTTTAAATTTTTAACAGTATTTTTAACGATTGCCAAAATGAATAAAAATAGTCTTGAAATAAAATTTTTCATATTAGAAATTTGAGCAAAAGCTTTTTTTTTATGCAATTAGTTTTTACCAAGAAACTTATAGCTTATGATTTCGATAAGATGACAACCAATGAGAATTAAAATATTGCTCGTAATATAGGCATTAATATAGATACAATTAGTTTTGTTACTGTGGTAAGCAATAATTGTTTATACAATATAATACAATGGTTCTTGAAATACCAACAGGAATATTTTTAATTTAGTTTCTGGTTACTCTTCATATGTGCATTTATCAATATTGGTAAACTGAAGTTTCCAATCAAATCACATATAGATTGGTCGACATTTAAATTACGTTTTTGCTTGAGACTTGTTTTGAAATATAATGCAGCATTGCAAAGTCATCGTTTTCAGCAATCCTTCTATTAATCATTTTTATTTTATGAAATAGTACTATTGCACTTGCAACATTGTGCTTTTCAAAACTATCTGATGTTACTTTATTATACTGTATTTGATTTTATTTAGCGAACGATAGCAATTTTTATTTCTTGAGTAGCCTATTTTGATACTCTATATTATTTTCTTGCCATTTGAAAAACTACGCAATCCGAATATATTCTAAGTAATGAAACCAATACATACGCATTCGGCGAAAAATTGCTCATATAAAGTGGTAATCCTGATGCTTGAATGTGCATGCGCATTTCAATTGAACAACAATGACTCACTAACTCGACAAAAACACATTGAACATAAGATTGGGGGACACAATGTACCAAAACTACTATTGTACTATATTCTTTAAGAATCTCTCATGGTATTTTTCAAAAGATTTTAAACTGTTAATACTTCATTAATAAATTAACTTCATTTCATCAACATTAACAATTCATAAAATACATTATTTCCGTTTAACGACGGTAGTAGTAGTAGTAGTAATAGTTTTGACAGTTTTAATTGTTATTTCTTTTTGAACAGTTTTACCATTAGTTTTCAAATTAGTAGCTAATGATGATTTATGTTTATTATAAAATTTGCTTTTTGTGCTATTCGTATTACCGGATGAAGGTTCAGAATTAGGTAATTTTGATTTATCTTTTTTAGTCTCATTTTTCTGGTTTATTTTTTTTGACTTCGTAGAAATCTCTTGACATGAAGATATCGTACCTGTAAAAAAAAATAAAATATAAAAAATACTATGGTATATTGGACATACAGTATACAGAATACATCTCAGCACCCGTACATTCTTTTTTCTCGGAAATGCGATGAGATAGAAGTAGGGAGAAAATCTTGATTACCAAAATCTATCCGGAGAATCGAATGATCATGTAAAAAATTTTGTGGGCCCTCTAGAAGTAGAGGTACTAGGGGCAAAACTTTGAAAATTCAAATGGAAATGTATGTCGACTTGGGTATGATTGAATAGAATTGTCAAAAACAAAACTTTTGCTTGAGAAGCTTTTAATATTACGTACAGTTTTGAGATACAGTAAGACCCCACTTAACGCTGCTCCGTTTAACGTTGTTTCGATATAACGCGGTTTTTTCGAATTCTATATTTTTAATTGATTTTTTGGCGTGGTTTTTCAAACTTTATTCTTACATAAACACGAAATCGCAGGAATTTATTACATTGATACTCCTATGCCGTCTCACAGTGCGTTTGCTATCAGTGCAGTGCAGTACATGCGAAAGTCTGCTGCGGTCAGAGTTCATATTTATGATCAGTCATCAATATTACTTATAGTAATAAAAATAACAATTACCCCATTTTAGTTTTAACCTGAATGCTGGCCACTTCAAACTATAATTCCTTGAAGTTAGAACATTATTTTCCTTTATCAATATTTTTCATTGTTTATAGCTTATTGCAATCTGATTACTGCTTTTTGTTCTTAAAACTTTATTTCATTGCTTATAATTTTCTACAATCTGATTATTGCTTTTTGTTATTAAAACTTTTCAAATTTTAAGAATTTTTTCACGAATGATTTATGAATACAAATCGATATTAACAACAAAAAATATTTATAATTAATGTAATACAATAGAAATAATACATATTACAAATAAAATTAAAAAATGCTTTACGTGTTAAAACGACCGCGTTTAACGCTGATTCATTTAGTGTTTTGTTTTCCTTGGAACGGATCTCCCGCGTTAAACGGTGTCTTACTGTATCAGGAAAAAACGATGCTACTAAACGTAATGCCGATTGGGCTATTAAAAAAAAATATCCGCGAGAGAACGACTGGCAGATATATAAAAGATTGAAACAAGTCGGGAAACCCTTCTTGGTTTCCGGATTCTTATCTCATCGCGTTTCTGAGAAAAAAGGTGGTACGAGTGCTGTGATACACCCTTATACTACATACGCACGCACAATATTAGTGCGCTGATAGAACTAATATAACTCGAAAACAAAAAATTGTCTTTTTATTAAAATATATAATTTATATATATTTGTATAAAAAAGATTACAGTTGGAATACAGTTCATTGAATTAATTGAATACAATGTTTTTGGAGTAAATTATCGGATTTATTTGAGAAAATATATGTATATTAATGTATGTGACCAGTGGCGGCTCGTGACTTGAAATCGTGGGGTGCTGCAACTTTCGAAATATGCACACACACTGTAAATATAGTGTATACATATTTGGTAAAAATTAAAAAAATATTGTTTATTATCGATAAAATTATACAGTTTAATATAATTCAAAATGTTATGTCTTTAATTGTAATGTCTAAATATTTAGAGAGACGGAATAAACACGATAAACACTACGAACAAGCTATTCTTCTTCTTCGTAATGTTAATATGGAGTGTATAGCTTGAGAGCTTTTTCCTCCGATGGCGAATGTTATTTAGAAACTAGTTGAAGCGACGAGTAGTCCGAATATATTTTTCCAGTCGAGAGATGCGAGTTGTTATGTTCACAGTAGGGGCTGGCCAATACAGTTGGTCCAGATTTCGTTGTGAAGATATGATGAGATGTAGGTCTATTCCAAGAATTGTTTGTGCACTGAGATTTTCCGGGCACTCTACCCAAAAGTGGAATGCCGTCTCCAGTTGACCGCAATGTGGACACCTCGGTGACTGGGCTAGTTTACATGAATATAGAAAGGCGTTCTGGGGGCTGTGTGCGTACGAAGGCGTACCAGTAATACTTCCAGCTCTCTAGATGAACAATTATCTGTCGGCCAGCGTTCGATGAGATATACACTGACGGAAAAAAAAATCCCAACACCAAGAAAGACTTGTGCTGATATACACTGACGGAAAAAAAAAATCCCAACACCAAGAAAGACTTGTGTCATACACTGACGGAAAAAAAAATCCCAACACCAAGAAAGACTTGTGTTAATAACAAAATTTGGTAGGCGTGTTTATACATCTGAAAGATGACATCGATCGAAAAAAAATCCCAACACCAAGAAAGACTTGTGTTAATAACAAAATTTGGTAGGCGTGTTTATACATCTGAAAGATGACATCGATTTAAAATTTCGCGCTTTTCGCATAAGTGTGGCGCTAGTAGCTCCACTCTTTCCAGCTTTTCGCATAAGTGTGACGCTAGTAGCTCCACTCGGAATTTGCAAATCAGGTTTGCTTTAAATGCATGCTGCAAAGTTTGTGAGCGTTATTTTCGTATTGAGCTGTAAAGTTTGTGAGTGTTATTTATCCTTGAAATTTGACGTATTGAGCTGATGTTAGCCAAGGGCCTTTTTAAGAAGACGAACGAGCCATCCTACAGCTCAGCGGTAGTTTGAACGTGGTCGTAAGACGTATTGAGCTGTAAAGTTTGTGAGCGAGTGTTAGATAAACAAAATTTGGTAGGCGTGTTTATACATCTGAAAGATATGACAATCGATTTAAATTTCCAGCTTTGCGCATAAGTGTGGCGCTAGTAGCTTCACTCGGAATTTGCAAATCAGGTTTGCTTTAGCTGTCAAATTTGACGTATTGAGCTGATGTTAGCCAAGAATGCCTTTAAGAAGACGAACGAGCCATTATCAACAGCTCACTGAGTTTGAACGAGGTCGTGTAATAGGGCTATGAAAAGGTTTTTCTTTTTTTTCTACGAGAATTTCCTACGAGAAGAAATTCTTTCCGCAATATTGCAGAAAGACTTGGCCGGAATGTATCCACTGTGCATGATTGTTTCCCAATGGCTCCGACGGGCCTGGGGCCGTCGGGGCACGGCGCCCGTGAGGTGCAACCTCCACGGGCCCCCGTGCAATTACTACACATTTGAACTAATGCTTAATAAAATATATAGTAAATAAATTTGCAAGATAAGCTATTATTACACAATATGCTGTTATACTGTATAAAGTATTATAAGATTAGATCACAACAGTATATTTCCGCTCATTTATATGAGCGGGTAATTTCTAGTTTTGTATTATTATTACAATCACGTTCGTCATTCATTGAAAGAAGTAGCATTCTGTCAAATAGAAAGTGTTTGGATACAAGTAAATTTTTATTTATTGTTATTAATAGTCAAAATATATCGCGACTATATCAAACACGTGATAACATTGATACTTCTGTGTTTGAAGAGAGAGAATTGCTAACGCATATATGCAACAACAGTCCACATCCATAACTATGGATGACGCATTTATGCATCCATAGCAGTAAATACTTACTTTTTAATTAACCCTTCTATTGTTTTTTGGTCATCAGATGATGCCAGTTTCCTTTTTATAAGAATAATAATTGAGGGGCGAAAAAAGTCCTTCACATGCTGTCCATCCCTGCGGAGGGATCAGCCGGATTGTGGACGACGGGTATCGACGGAAAGGTCCGACTTCATGATCACGATAAATATTTTCAAGGGGCGGGACTCGAGATTCGAACCCGGGTCCTCCAGAGTGGAAAGCCGAAGCGTTTCCACATAGCTAATCAAGCCGACAAAAATGGGTCTTTATTTATAAATCTTACTTATTTTTTTATACATATAAGCCATATTTTGAGGGGCCATACGAAAAATATTCCAATCGGGCCCCGCACTAACTAAATCCGCACTGTTTATATAGTAAATAACGTTTTATTCTGAAGGGTTTTCTAATAACGGATTCATATATCTAAACCAGAGGTTGGCAAACTTTTGGGAGAAAGGGCCATATTGCATCAATGAAATATTGCTTAGGGCCGAACTTTCTCATGATCCCTATATAGCATTCACCATCTGACGTCCTCCACGGGGTCGGCTGGATTGGCTGTGTGGAAACGCTTCGGCTTTCCACTCTGGAAGACCCGGATCCTATCCATCGAAAATTTTTATCATGGGGTCAGGCCCGGCCCGTCGATCCCCATTCTTCACAATCCGGCTGACCTCTTCGCAGGGGTGGGCAAACTATGGAATGGTTTCTTTCACCCTGCCACATAGTATTTACAAGAATGTGTGTGAGGCATCATCTATTGACCAAAGAAAAAGACTCCTTCCTGGGATGTGGATGTAGCCCGTGGTTGGAACTGATTCTGCCTTTTAGAAATCTATCTGATTGGAAAGGGGCATAAAACAATATAGCAAAAAAACTCCCAAAATCCTGCCTTCACCTAATAACTGTCTGAAATGACAAAATTCTCTTAAGAAATTATGTAGCCAAAATAGAAAGTTCTTAAGGGGTGCATTTGTTGACTAACATATTATAAAAGGGAGACATGTTAAAATTAAGCCAATTTTATTAGTATATCAGCTTTCGTTGGCCATTATATGAATCTTGGATTTGAATAATGCCAGCAGTCCGAAAAAAGTGAAACGCCATTTTCAGAGAAGTTCGGCAGTGTCAATATTCTTTTAAATTTATATTAAAATTATAATTTAATCATTTTAAAGTTGAAACAATAATTAAAAAACAACTGTTTATGAAATTCCACAATTATTAAATACAAATACCATGAAAGTACTAACGGTATTGAGTTGATTTTTTTTGTTAACAGATGACGCCAGAATGACCCAGTTTCTAGATGATGGAGGAAACGTCTTAAGAGCATACGCTCAAATATCTTCGCCAAGACGGATGTTAAAGCGATAGGACGATAGGATGTCAGTTCTGACAGCCTATCGTGTTCCGTATAGGGACGATTGTGGCTGATGTCCAAGAGGGAGAATTCTCCCGTGGACCAACTGTGATTGTATAGGTGGAGGAGAGCTTTCTGCTGTGATTGTCCAATGATCTTATCAGACGGCTGGAGACCTTGTCTGCCCCCGGAGTACTATCTTTTGAATCGTGGATTGCCATTTCTAGTTCCCGCCGGGTGAAATCGAAGTCTAGGGTCCATGGACACGCCTAATGAATTGCGGGAAGGGGGCTGAAGGTTCCCTGTGGGTGGGAGCGGCGGAAGTAGGCATTAAATTCTTCTGCATGAAGTCTCGGGTCCACGAGGATGTTACCCTCTGCTGTGTGGAGGATCCCCCTCGATATCTCGGCTGGGTTTTGTGAGCGGAATCTTCGGAACATACGGTAAATTGACCCCGACGTCGCGCCCATGCGACAGAAATTATCCCACCACCGGCGTCGAGCTTGATGGAGTTCGCGGCGTAAACATGCCGACAGGCGTAGGTATTCTCGCCACCAGTCCTCATCTCCCAGCCGGAGCGCCAGGCGCAATGCCCGACGTTTTTTCGCCCTGAGGAGGCTGAACTTTGGCGTCCACCACTGGCAAGTGGAGCTGCGGCGATCGTTGTGGTGTACTGGCGTTTGGTGTGGAGTATTGTCAATGTAAACCCCACATTCGTGAGGGTGTGCAAGTCTTGTGGAATGGCTTCAGTACACAGTACATTCACGTATTTTTCGATGCTCTTGGTTCGAGACTATAACTGTTATTTCTAATGCCCTTTATTCATTTCATTTAGAAATAGAAAGGGTCAATAAAAAATGAAAAGATTAATAAGTATCAAACATAATTTATTCTTCGAAATTCAAATAGAAGTGAAACTGAAACTTTCTTATATATGTATGAATAAACTACATTATATAGATATATTTTTTAAATTTTAAAATTTTCTGAAACAATTTTGTAGTTGTTTTTTTCTGTTAACAGATGACGCCACTTTCCACTCAGTAAGAGTACTAAGTGGCGGGGCGAAACAAGCCCTTCCACAGGCTGCCCACCCTTGCAGAGGGGTCAGCCGGATTGTGGAGGACGGGGATCGACGGGCCGGGCCCGGACCCCATGATAAATATTTTCAAGGGGTGGGAACCGAGACTCGAACCCGTCCTCCAGAGTGGAAACTTTGTAGTTGTTAGACGCTTGTAGTGTTTGCGGACTCCTGCTACCTGACATCCGCTTTGAAGCAGACATGTCGATCCAGCTTGCTCCCTTATACAAATTATTAGAACGGAAGCAACAATGGAGATGGTCGGCAATTCAGGAAAGCCAAACAATCCTTAAAAGATTCTTCGTTGCTGGTGCATTTGACAACTCAAAGGAAGTGCTACTTGCATGTGATGCTAGTCCTTATGGAGTAGGAGCGGTGCTGTCACATCCATCAGAGAACGGGGATCAGCCTATAGCTTTTGCATCTGTCAAAAACTGAAAGGAATTACAGTCACATAGAGAAAGAGGCTTTAGCTCTAGTTTTCGGAGTGACCTATTTCCGAAATTATTTGTTAAGACGCAGATTCACTTTATTGACGGATCATCGTCCATTGGTTAGCTTTCTGGCTGAATCCAAACCTATGCCATCAATGGCAACCGCTCGAATTCAACGCTGGGCATTGATTTTATCCGCCTATGCTTATAATATACAATTTAGGAAAATATCCTAAACAATAATGCAGACGCATGCAGTAGATTGCCTCTGCCAACCATACACGCAGATCTTTCCTTACCAGCCAAATCAGTACTGTTACTTGAACAACTGAACAACAGCCCGGTTACCACTCACCACATAGCTCAAGAGATAGATGACAGTGTTCTTCTATGTAAAGTAAGGCATTATATCACTTATGGATGGTCTAAGAAGGTGCCCCCAGACCTGCGACGGTTTTAGCTTTTAAATAAGGAACTGTGCGTGGAGGGCAAGTGATCCTCAGGGGCACTAGAATTTTTATTCCTCAGAAATTTCGTCAGTTTATCCTAGATAAATTGCACGAGGGTCACCCGGGTATTTCTGCTATTAAATCATTAGCTCGTTCATCAGTGTGGTGGCCAGGTATTGATAGCGATTTGGAAACAAGGGTTAAAAGTTGTGCAAACTGTCAAGTAAATGCCGCGATGCCTCCTTCAATTCATATTCCTTGGCCAGTGCCAAAAAAGCCATGGTAGCGTATTCACGCCGATCATGCAGGACCACTTGAACGTCAGATGCTTCTAATTGTAGTGGATGCAGGCACAGAGTAGTTGGGAGTTATTCCAGTATCTTCAACATCATCTATGGCAACAATAGCTACCCACCGGAGTCTGTTTGCCCGATTTGGCTTACCTAACAGCCTGGTGAGTGATAACAGTCCATATTTTTATGTCAAAGAATGGGATAATCCACATCAAAACAGCACCTTACCATCCTAATTCGAATGGAATTGCAGAGCTGGAGGTCAAGACAGCGCTAAGGAAAATCCACCAAATGGACCTTGCTCGACTGGCTGGAAAGATTTTTATTCACCTATAGAAGGACGCAATTACTTGCCACTGGTATGTCCCTCGCTATGGCCATGTTGGGACGACCTCTGCGTAGTCGCTTTGATTTGCTGAGGGGAGATAATAAAAGTATGAATGAAATCTAGGCTCCCTTGTTTAAAGTAGGCAACTCAATTTGGGCTCGTAACTTTACTCGAAGTTCCAGATGGGTTACCGGCACAATGACAAGAACGAAAGGTAACGTCAAGTTAGAACTGCTAACTGGAACAAAGACAATTGTGTGTAATCGTCTTTAGGTTCCTGTATTTTTTCTAACAACTACACGCGTGTTTTCTAACAACTACACGCGTGTTTTCTAACAACTAGTGGCGAAGAGGATAGGATAAAACTCACTCATATTTCTGTTTTATCGCAAGTATAGTGCTTTTTTATTTATTCGTCTCTTTTCTTCCTCGTCGGACAAAACTTACGTTAGGCCTAACACGCAAACGTGACTGAAAATGGCTACCTTTGGAACAATAGATGCCTTCGATACGAGTGCAAAACCCTGGACACACTACACAGAAAGTCTCGAACAATTTTTCACTGCTAATGGCATTACAAATGGAAACAGGAAACGTGCAATTTTTCTAACGGTGATCGGATCTGCAACTTATGGATTGTTAAAGAATCTACTATCTATCACCAGATTCGCCGACATCGCGGACCTTACAGCAACTAGTCGACAGACTTAACGAGCATTTCAATCCACTCCTACAGAAATCGTAGAGCATTTCAAGTTCAACAGCCGAATTCGCAAATCAGGAGAGAGTGTGGCGAATTTTATTGCCGAACTACGTGGTTTAGCGAAACACTGCAACTACTGATCATTGCTAGATACGATGCTACGAGATTGCATCGTTTGTGGAATTCAAGACGAAGCCATTCAACGTAAACTACTGGCTGAAACTGGATTGACTTTAGCACGTGCTACTGGAGATTGCCGTTTCGATGGAGGCAGCCGCACGGAACGCAGTGGACTTGAAGACGATAGGCGCTACTTCGTCGGATTTATTTTCAATTCAGCATGAATGGAAGGTTCGGCCGTCACTGATGACTAAAGCTAAAACGTTAAGTTTGGAAAGCAAAGGATCTCCCAGAGAGAGACTTTGTTCCACCTGGCCTCCTGTAGAGAAAACGATTAGCACTGTTGAGGTGTTCCTAAACGTCACTGAATCTGGTATTGGGGACTGCAATATTTCTAAAATATCATCCAAATGTCAATTTTCTGATGTAAGAGAAACGTTAGGAAAATGGTACATTCCTTATGGAGATCTAGACATCATCCAGAAGTTATACAGCGAAAATTTCATTTCATTAATCAAGACTATCGCTAATCCAGATATCCTTATATTGTAGGGATTAATAATGATGTTTTATTGCATACTATTAAATTTATCGAAAGAGCAACAGTTTTATATAACTGCAATGGATTGCAGCTATTATATTTAGTTAATAGTACAAACTCAAAAATTTTGCTTTCTATCTACTTTGAATAAAGTTAGATTCAATTTCTAAATGTTGAAGCTGCAGCATCATTATAATCAATCAAAAGTAACAGCATTCCTAGCTAATTACAGTACCTATCGATTTTATACTAGTATATTGTCATTGCCTCATTCTAAACAGGGTGATTCGTAAACCAACAGCACAAATAAGCAGGAATATTCTACGGTCAAAATATAAATATAAAATGTCTTATGAACATATGTCCGGAAAAGCTTATTACAGAATTATGACGCAAAAGCGGTTTGTGCAAGAATAGTTAACATAAGAGGCAATCAAAGCAGAAATGGGCTGGATTAGCAATAGTCTTGGTTAATGAAATGAAATTTTCATTGTATAACTTCTCGATGATGGAGAAGTTATACAATTTTCATTGTATAACTTCTCCATAAGGAATGTACCATTCTCCTAACGTTTCTCTTACATCAGATGTGGGCTGTTTTTTCGAAAACGTATTGTACTAAATTGAAAATTAATGAAATGTCTCTTTCTTTCCTTAATACTGTGGATTATTTTTGTGACAACATTTAAAATCTTTAATTTATGGAAGATGTCACGAATTACTGAGACGAATTACTTGTTTTTGCAAAGTTATCAGTCTGAATATGTACGAGAGTTTCTGCACCTTCGAGCAGATATTTGCATTCAAGTAAATGGCCGATATTTCCAACAACTTCTGTAACGTTACATTTTTGCATGTTATTTTCTATGATTTATAATTTTGTGACATAACTTGATAATAAAGCATTTCCGGATGTTCATAAGGCATTTTATATTAATATTTATTTTTGACCATAGAATACACCTGTTCATTTGGTCGACTTACAAATCACCCTATAGAAAAGAATACGAATGGATCTATGGCTTCATTTACTGGAGAAGTATTTTTGCAGAACAGAATATACAGAATAAACATTAATAATATGGTAAAATATGTATTTACCATATTATTAATCGAACAATCGGCATTCTATAGAGTTCTTCACTTACAAGTAAGTGACGGGGCGAAACAAGCCCTTCCACAGGCTGCCCACCCCTGCGGAGGGGTCAGCCGGATTGTGGAGGACGGGGATCGAGGGGCCGGGCCCGGATCCCATGATAAAAATTTTCAAGGGGTGGGACCCGAGACTCAAACCCGGGTTTCCCAGAGTGGAAAGCCGAAGCGTTTCCACGCGGCCAATCCGACCGACTATTGAGTTGATTTCTTTCGCGCGTTATCTTTTAAACGGAGTCTCAAATCAAAAAACGTGACTAGATTTTTTTATTCGGAATTTCATCTTCTACAAGTCTGTAAATTTTGGCACAATCTTTTTGAATCACCCTGTATAGAATTGTTTAAAATTTATCAAAAGCAAAATTCATAAAGATGACCGGAATATGATTTTAACACTTTCTACTCGTACTTTATAATTATTTTATGCTATGAAAATTTCAATTTCAAAATAACAAATATATCACTGTAAAGATCATTTAAAAATCTCGTCACCAGTTTTCAAACAAATTTTATTCGATTAAAATTAATACTTTTAAAAAATATTTTTTTAAACGATATCAAATGTTACAATCTATCCCTCTGTCCCGGCAGATAGTAACAACCTGTGGGGTAGTAGGCTGTAACATTACAAAATTTCAATGAAATAGGTTCGGTGTTCAAATTTTTTTCGCTCAAATTTTATGCTATAGCCAAATATGTTTTAATTTAATCATATGATGAATAATTAGAATCACAGTTGTGACAAACAGAAAAGATTACCGACTGAGAATTCATCACCATTCCTTTCTTATACACTATTTGATTTATTTTCTCTTACTCTTTCTGTTATAGTCTTCACTGCATATGAAACAATTTTTTTTCCATTTGAAATGTTACTGCTTATATATCTGACGTTTGTGATTTAGACTGCCACAACCAGCCCCTACGCTTCCTATTTATTACACCCTGTCCCAGGTTCCACCATTTCGATTTGGAAGGCACCATAACAGACTTAAGATATAATTATGAAGATCTAGAATAGTAGTATAAACTAATCTTAAGTTATTACATGACTACTACACAGGAATAATTACTGACAATTAAAATAGATTTATAAGTACTTTTAAATCAAACTTTTTTAGTTACGTCACTCTTACGTTTTTATTGAATCAATCGCGTTACATTTGCATCAGTTAATCTTCGTGTGAATTTCAAAATTTTTGAGCAAACTATGAATGAGTACTAACATCTGTTACAATCAACCCGTATTACTTCTATTCCCAGTCTCTCTATTCCATTTTGAAAGCATATATTGTATTATTATTATTATGCTATAGTACATCAATGTGGGCACGGAATATTTCCGGGTCAAAGTGCTATGTCGGACACGAGTCAAGACATAACTCACAATTAAACATCACAAGTAGCTAACCGTCTGTGTCAGTGTTGAGAAACTTTCTTACTATGTTGCATGTATTGAGCAAAGATGCTTTTTGTAGTGTTATGTATGTCTTTGGATGTAGATCTAGTGTTTTGAGGCTTTTGTGTAGTGTATGAGGGGTTACTCCTGTAGAGGAGAGAATGATGGGTACTATAACTACCCTCTGCATTCCCCAGAGACGCTTAATTTCTTGTGAGAGTTCTGTGTATTTGCTAATTTTTTGGGTGAATGCATCCTGGATGTTGTGTGTGTCAGGTATTGAGATGTCTATAATGTAGGTAACTTTGTTTTGCTTGTCTATGAGAGTGATGTCTGGTCTGTTGTGGTGTATGGTTTTGTCTGTTAGGATTGTTCTGTCGTAATACATCTTGTGTGTTGAGTTTTCTAGGATTGTGTCTGGTATGTAATTGTAGTATGGTGTGAGTGTGTTCATTAATTTGTGTTTGGTTGCAAGCTTTTGGTGTATTATGTTTGCTACTTGGTTGTGTCTGTGCAGGTAATCTGTTTGTGCAAGTAGCTTGCAACCAGATGTAATGTGTTGAATCGTTTCGGGTGATATGTGGCATTTCCTACATGTATCATTTGTTAATGTGCTGTCTTTCAGTATGTATTTTCTGTAGTTTTTCGTGTTTATTACCTGGTCTTGTATAGCTATTATAAACCCTTCTGTTTCAGTAAATAGATCCCCCCTGACTAACCAGCTGTTTGACGCTTTGGCGTCAATGAAGTGTTTCTGTAAGTCATGTGGATGTCTGCCATGGAGTTCCTTTTTACACCAGGATGTTTTCTTTTCATGTATGTGTGCAGTGTTGTCTATTTGGCATGGAGTGTTGTTCTGAAGATTTAGTGGTGTCATGTTTCTATCTGCCAAGACAATAGCTTTGTGTAGTTGTGATGTATGTTGTTTTTTATGGAAGAACTCTCTCAGATTATAGATCTGTCTGTCGTGTAAATGTGGGATGTCAATAAGGCCACGTCCTCCTTCCTTGCGTGGGAGAGTAGTTCGTTCTATGGCAGATTTCGGGTGATGGTACTGGTATTTTGTAAGTGTTGTTCGTGTTTTTCTTTGGAGTGATTCAAGTTCTGTCCGTGTCCACTGTATCACTCCAAAGGAGTAAGTTAGTATAGGTATGGCAAATGTGTTGATGGCTTTCACTGTGTTTTTTCCATTCAGATGTGTTTTGAGAATGTTATTTAATCTGTTGGTGTATAGTTTTGATAATGTTTAGTTTTTTTCTGTTCTGTGAGTCTGTCTTGATAGAATCCCAAATACTTGTACACCTCACCCTCTTCCATGGATTCGATAGTGTCTCCATTTTCAAGAGTGAAGCCTCCTTTCTTTAGGACTCCCTTTTCTATGTGGAGTGTTTTGCATTTGTCTAGGCCAAACTCCATGTGTATGTCTTTTGAAAATGTGTGTGTAATTTGTAACAGCTGTTGTAATTGTGTTTGTGTTGAGGCGTACAGTTTAATGTCGTCCATGTAAAAGAGATGTGAGTGTATGTAATGTGTTGTTCGATTTTGTCTAATGTTGTAGCCACAGTTCGATGTGTTCAGTTTGTTGGAGAGTGGATTTAGGGCGAGGCAGAACCAAAGTGGGCTGAGGGAATCGCCCTGGAAAATACCACGTCTAATGTGTATGGGTTCTGTGGCTACTTATTATTATTATTATTCAAACTAAATTAAATTTAAGATTAAACTAATTAAGATTATTGATGTAGCTCCATCAAGAATATCACTATTTAATACTGTATTGATATGTTAGTAAACTAAGATTATTGATGTAGCTCCATCAAGAATATCACTATTTAATACTGTATTGATATGTTAGTTTGTATTGTTAAGTTAGTTTGAATTAAGCCACCAAATCACACAGGATATTTTTAAGAAGTGGCTATTTTTGAAGAGTAGATGCAATAATTCAAAAAAAAATTAGCAAATTAAACAAAAAGACTGATATGAAGCTGGGCATTAATCAAGAAAGAGTACAGCATATCACTGTGATACTGAATTACGGGAAAATTGTGCTAGATGTCCCACAACAATTAGTGGATGTAATGAAGGAATAGGGAAAAATGATTCTCAAAAACTTTTCAACCAATATCATTGTGAAAGAGATGACTTCTTCGTGAATATTGCCACTGAAGACAAATCTTGAGTTTATCATTATAACCCTGAAAACAAAAGACAGTTTATGGAACATCAAAAGAAACTGTTTTGAATTTTCTTACAGCTAGATTCTCTGAATATAAAGGAAATTCAAAACAGTTTTTTTCAGCACAAAGTCATATTCATACTTTTTTGGGACATGAGAGTTATTTACATGAAATATCTGCAAAAAAGAATGACAATTACAATAAGGTATTATAGAAACTGTATGGCCACTCAAGAAACATCCACAGAATAAAGCCAGAAAGGAGAATTTTCTTTTGTATCATTATAATTCAAGACTGCACTGCAGTGAGCCAACAACAAAACAATGAGAAGTATGAAATTTGCAGTTGTTGCACACCCTTCATACAGCCCTAATTTGGCACCAATGGACTTCTGGTTATTCCTGAAAATGAGAGGGGTATTGAAAAGTCATCATTTTTTTATTCAATGCTGAAGTTCAAGTTGCTATATGTAACTGGTTCAAAAGTAACCAGAAACTTTCTTCATGGATGGAACAAAACAGTGGATAGAATATTTGGAAAAGCATGTAGCAAAAAATGCTGACTATGTAGAAAAATAAACTTTTAATTCTGAAGATAAATAAATTTATTTCATTTTGATACCAATTTCATTATTTTATTGTCTCTCATACTTATTTTAGAGGATTGAAAACCTTACTTATCAATTAATCTGCATTATTATTATTATTTCTATTTATTTATAGTCTACTTTTCAATTATATATATAGTATTATATAGATAAGAGGACAACATTAACCGGGATAGATCTTCCGGATACGGGTTCCGATTCCGTATCACGTGATTGCCAGCTACGACGGAGAGCGTGGAAGTAAGTTAACTTTTAAACTAAAATATAATACGTTAGCATATAGGAAAATAACGATAAATAAATAATAGAGTGCATAATAAAATAAAAAAGGACAAGTCCAAGTTAACTTCCTCACTTTAGCTGTGTAAAATCGTGTCATATCTGGCCAAATTCTAATTATAAAAAAAATCATGAAATACCATAATGCTGTTTATAACTGTTGATAGAAACAAATTGCCACTTTTTTATTATTTTAAACAAAAACTGCACCCAAGGAAAAATTCCTAAGGGTGTTATAATTTGAGTACAAAAGAATGCATGGATGACAACAGAATTGATGAAAGATTGATTAGAACATATTTAGGAGAAGAAACCAAACATGTTCTAATTAAAATATTTAAAAAATAATTAAAAATAATTTCAAATAAAAAAGAAAAAATAATAAATTCATCAATCTGAAAATGTGACTTGTGTTATTGTTTTCTTTTAATAATATTTTTGTAATATTCTTTTATAATATTTTTTGAGTCTTGGTTCTAAGTCGGTTGAATGTATTATTAACACTGCTTGTAAATGTTTCATAGGTTAATTTTTATCTCAATTTGGACTTATTAATACTCATGATTAAGAAAGTTTTTTCACTTATATATGTGAAAATACTTCCTCAATACATATTTGGAAGCATTTTTACATGTACAGTGGGACATGTTGATTAGAACATGTTTGGGAGAAGAGACCAAACACATTCTAATCAATCTCAATAAATTAGGTAATTTATTATGTACAACCCCTTGAAAAAAGTATGGAATAAAGATATGAATGCAGACATTTAATGTTGAAAATTCCTATGCTTAACTGAAGAGGACCATTTGGGTCGAAATGCATCTTAGCAAATGCAGTGAATTAATTGTAAAAGAAAGTACAGTATTTATCAACAATTGTAAAAGAAACTATATATTGATTTTTGTTAAAATTTGGTAAATTATGTATAATAATAAGTATAATAATGTAAATAATTTGAAGAAAATTGCTTTTTAGAATTTGTAAAAAATAAATGGTTTTGAAATTATGCTTTTCATTCATCCTACCCTTGCAAAAACACTGATAAACATAGTGATTTGAAAAAATTTGACTAAATGTGAACAAATAGGGAACATTTAATGTTCAAATATTAATATATCAATACTTCTTGAATAATGATAAAGTTATCCATGCTTTTCTGTTTGATCTGTACTGCACTGGAAAGACAACATTTTTGAAACAATGAGGGGTTTTTCTATTTATTGATAATTAACAATGGGAATTTCTCTATTCCAACAACATTAGTTCCTCAGTGATAGCTGAGTAAAGAATGTTTGACTATCCACCTGAACATGATTCTTTTCTTTAATCATCATTGTTTTATTAGGAAAACATTGTTGGTGTTGTAGCCTCTAAGAAGGTTTGTTAAACTTTTGTTTTTCAATTCTTTACAGTCGTCATCAATCACATCATCTCGCCATGCAAAATCCTAATTCATGTTGTGTCTGGCTTTGAATTTTTTAAGACATCCTGTACTTGTATTGAACTCTTCCATTTTTAACATACTAGCCAAGTCCATAGCATTTTCATGTAGCATTGCACTGTTTACAGGAATTTTGCTATTGTCTTCTGTATGATTCAAACCCCTTTAAAAGAACTGATTCAACATTAGTGAAGATGTCTTTAGTCTCTCATATTTCAGATCAATATTTGACTCATTTTTTCAAAATATATCCTTATTCTTCAAAATGATAGACAGCAAATTGGATAGAATGCTGTATTTCTCCACTAGATTTTTTTCAATATTTCTGATTAAATCTAATTTTTGCTTCCAAATTAAGAATGCTTAATTTTCTCTTAAGATATCTTAACCTTTGAATTTAACAATTCCAAATGCATTACAACCATTACTTTCTGTTTTGAATAACAGCTGGAATTTGAGCAGGTGGTTGTAGAGATTTTGATTGGTTTAAATTTTTCCAATAAAAGATGAAATTTGGAACTCAATATGGGAAAACTTCAACATAAAGGATGTCCACTTCAGCTTAAGAAGAAGCTTAACATTGATTTATACAGAACTGGACTGGCACTGTGTAATATGAATATTCGAGTTTTTGGACTTCAACTTGTCACAAATTCACTGTATTTTATTTTTATAAAATTTTGAAATATATTATTGTTTAGCACCATAAATGTAAATGATTTGCCATATCTACTCTACAGTTTTCCTACAATTAAAACAACAATTTTTTAAGATATATTTTATTTAGTTTATATAGTTTTACACATTGTTTCAGGACTTGAAAATTTAGCTAAAGTTTTTCATGAAACACCGAATTTTGGAGATGCTGATGCCCAGCAAGATGTGAGTGAAAAATTGCACCATGTAAGTTAATTTTTGTAGAAAAAAGTACTATCCTAATTTAGTATTAAAAGTTTATTTTGTAAAATGTAAACTTTCTTTTAATAAATAAGTACTTTTTTCTACAAAAATTATCCTAATTTAGTATTAAAAGTTTATTTTGTAAAATGTAAACTTTCTTTTAATAAATAATTATAAATTACAGTTTAGTTCCAAGTTAGCTCATTAGAAGTATTTGGTTAGTATAATTCCCTAATAGGTTTTATTAAGATGCATAAGGTTTGTCCAATAAGTACCTACACTGTTACATTAAAAAACAACAGCACATGATACTGAATTTTAATATTTTTCAAAATAATTCCCTTGATAGGCTACATTCTTATAGATTTTGTCATAAAATTGCTGGAAGCACATTTTGAACTGATCTTGAGTTAATTGCCATGATTTCCTTTGCCACAGTCTTTTTGATGTTCTCTGTCACCAAATTTTTATCCTTTCAGCATTAATTTCATTTTTGGGAATAAAGAGGATGGTAATTCAGGGATCTGTTATTTTGCCATAAACTCCCTAACTTTAATGAGCACTGTAAGGCTTTGCATTGTCATGAAAAAGAAACTAGATTCTGCATTCCCAAAATTGAGGTCTTACAGAATGAACTCATTTAGATAAATGAGGAAAAATATCTTTGTAGAATTCCTGTATTTACTGTCATTCCTTGCAGAACAAATTCATTATAGATGATTCCTTGAATATTGAAAAAAGCAATCAGCATCACTTTGATTTTTGACTTCTCAAAATGAAATATTTTTGGTCTGGATGATGTCAGGTATACCATTCCATGGTTTAGCATTTGGTTTGTAAATCGTTGTTCGGTTTTAGTTGTTTTTCCTATCTTAAAACAGAACTTTGTTTATTCTATATTACATTACTATGAACTGGTACAAACATTATAAACAATGTCTTATTATAAAACATGTTCTTACACGAACACAAGTATGAGAAATAATGAGTTTGTTCATTTGACAAGTTTATTAAATCAGCTAACACAGACAGGTTGAAATATGTTCCATTGGCAATGTATGCATGCATGCATAATGCACTCACTCCAGGAACTTATTATAAAAACTATTTATTATATGATTTAAAATTGTTATTTGTTTTGCTTAATGCTTTCCTCAGATTTTGATCATAATGAGTTAGTATCCTATAAGAGTATTTTTTCATAATTGTAGCTGAACTCATTTTCCATTTTATGTTTTTTCTATGAAGACAATACATATTCAGATTGATAGTTATCTTGTGTATGTTACATTCTGAATTGTTGTCTATGAGAAATTGAAATTCTATTGTATATTTCTGATTTCACATATTCAAGTTTTATGTTATAGTAAATTTGAGTGTTTTTTTGACTTTTAATTGATAATTAACTAATTTGATAAAAAATTTTTTTTAATATAGAAATCAAATAAACAAATGTTGGATAATGTATTTACAGTACTCTGAAAATACTACTTTAATTCATAATCTTTAATTAATATAAAACACGAATTTCAAAATAGAGTAGCGAATATAACATAATATTTAAACTCAATCTTATCTTTTTATGTAATGTTTTTTAGGTACGAACTATGCTTATATACTTGGAAGCTTCTCGTTATAAATTGCAATGTTGTTTGGCTGATTTATGTGGTCAATCACGTCCATCACATCCTCTCAGTTCGCATATTGAACAATTCAAGGATAAACAAGTAATTTTTATGAATTCAGTTTTATCTAGAATTTTTTAATAATTTAAATTAATTGTGGTTTGTTATATTTATTTAAAAAAATAGGGTATGGCTTATACAGTATTAAAAGTTCCACACTGGGTGAGAATAGAAAGAAGAAATTCTGATAGTAGTGCATCTATGGATAGTGATATTCCTGATTATGATTATTATAGTTTTGTTCCTAATGAAGTTCAGGGTATGAAAAATTTTTAATATATAAAATTAATATGCTAATGAAATATTTTGTTTAAAAATAATTATTTTACTCAATTGTTAAAAAATTAACTGTTGATAACTGTATCCATTTCTTTGCTTTTTTCTTTGAAAGGAAAATTTAGATACAAAATTAGCAAAAAATACAAAAATTTTTTAATAATATAATAGTATTGTTTTTGGTGAAATACTTATCTTCTTTAATAGCAATATTTTCAGAAAGACATTATCTCTTTAGCTATCGATTATAAAATTATATTTTCTAGATGTTCTACTGTTTTGTTTATAGTTCTAATATGTTAATGTTGTTGAAATTTAAGATATATTTTCTATAGTATTGTTTGAGTTTCCACATATTAAAAAAATACTCTTTTTGAATTATAATTGGAATTTACAAAAACAATTTCTGTTTTAAACAAATTATTGCAAAAATCCATTCTTTTTTTGAATGAAATCTTAGCCATCTAACAAAAAAAAAAAATATATATTTTTGATACCAGCAAGCCTTATGAACAAAGTAAACTATGAATGAAAAAAATTGGATCATATTTAAAAAAATTAACAACAAAAAAACAAAGTGTTATGCAAATTTTCATTAATTAAGTCAAGTCATATAATTAGCAGAAAAGTAACATAAATTTATTAAAATATTATCATTTTTTTTTAATGAAATATATTTATTGATATGTTTTGTTTCTTTATTTCAACAATTTTTATTTTAATTTTCTATAAATTTTTGAATTTATAATCAAAGACACAACATATATGAAAATTATCCACTCTTATATATAAACAGCTATAACATCTTTTATTTTACTTTAATTGGCTTGAAGATGCTTTGTTGACACATTACACCAAGTATCACATGCAGTGCAATGCAATATAAGAACAGAATCTGGTATATACAAAAGAAGACAAGACTAAAAAAACTGATTATTAAAAAAAAGAAGAATTATTAAAAATTATTAGAAGAATCAACAATATAAAGAATGTTCAAACATTTTATATTTACATCAGTTCTGAATGTTAAACAACAATCCCATAGATATCTTAGCTTCTAACATTGAAAGAATAATAGCCCATGAAAGTTTTCTTGAGTTGCTGGAGCTTAGTAAGCATTTATAGGCCTTATCTTGAGACAAAGCTGTATTTTCTTCCTAAAATTAACATTTTTGAAATACTCCATAACATCATTTTTATTCTTTTAGGAAAAATTGTTTCTTTTAAAATATTCATTGAATTTCACATGGGATGAAAGTTGATTTATAAAAAAAAAAAAAAAAATCATAGTGCATCTATTTATAATAGTTTCCAAGGTACAGGCAGCATTATAATTGAAAGATATCAAACAAATCCAATTGGAGTTGATATCCCATTCTTCAAAAACTGAAATCACAAAAATAATTAAATTTTGCAGTTTTTAATACATTTAACAGATAACAGATATTCCAAAAATTATAAAAATCTAAGATGCCAACTATCAAAATTTTCCATTAATTAGTTTGATACTATTTAGTTGAAAAATTTGACCATATGTTAATAATCATATTACTGTCTGTCCAGCTTAGTATTTGTGTTGCAACCATTGACACAAGTACGCTTGCACTAACTGAATGAGTCCAGTAACAAAATAGGGATGACTACTTCGCACATGGATGTTTTCAAACGCAAGATAACTGAAGTCGAATGGAAGTTTACTCTAATGTAAAATGCTAAATGATCAGTTTTGACGTTGGAAATAGTATATTTAACAGAACTTAATATAATATTAATTCAATAATTTTTATCTAATAAAATACTGACTGCAACTCTCCCTTTCACATTTGGACTCATCCACCTTAGCTAGGTGTGGCTTTCATGAACGGACAATAATTTGTTTGGTTGAAAATAATACTATAAAATACCACCATATTAAAATAAATATATAGCAAAGTCGCTAATTTCAATGGATATCACTAATAATTAGTGTAAACTAAACCTAATGGTTCTAAGGACTCTTCATATCCTGAATTCAGTCTGAGCTCAGGTCTGTTTCCTAAACTAAATATAATCAAATCCAAAACAATCTATCAAAACTTAACGTCTAACCGACAAAAAAACTAACAACCGGAAACTTACAACTAGAAGTATCAATTAAGTGTTAGATCTGAATGACTAAAAACGATGTTAGAAACTTATACTAATAAATTGAATAAATTCTCAAAAACAAGTTAAATTAACTAAAATATAAGTTTATTAGATTCCAAAAACATTTACAAAAGTGTAAAGAAAGTTTTATTTAAACAATAATAAAGCACAATTCAAATAACCAACAAACTTATTTAATCAAAATTCAAATATCCAAAAATCAAGTTATTTACAATAAATATATCCGTAAAAACTAATTAATTCTACTATCTTCACCATGATACAAACTTTAAGCCTTGGTCGATCTTTACAAGAAATTTGAATGTCACTATTCCAGTTCTATCTCAATACAACACTTCACTGTGTCATCAGACACATATGGTTTTATAGTGAGTGGCTTAGTCTTGAGCTTGACTCATTTGCATAAAGTCACGTCACAATATCAAAGTTATTAGATTACAGAGTAAATCAATTCATATCATCCTCTTTACAAATTAATTATGCACCGAACAAAACATCGATAGGAGATCATTCTTATATTCTCAATCAGATCAGTGGCAAATTTATTTAGATTAGATGACGTCACTAACCGAGAAAGCTCGTTCAGAAGACGGCCTGTTTGTTCCGTAACATGTGATTGCTAAATACTGATACAGAGAATGTGGAAAGTAAGTTAACTCTTAAACTAAAATATAATACATTAAATAATAATGAAAATAATGATAAATAATAAAAGAACATAAAAAAGTAATAACATGATAGGTCAGAGTTAACCTCTTCACAATATATCTAAGATTCACTCAATACAATTTCATATTTTACTCAACAGTAACAAAAACAAAATAATAACAAAAATTCTGCTTGATAAACGTAAAATGCAAAGCCTATTAGCAGTCAAAAACTTTATTCAGAAACGTTTTCAACGCACTTGGCGTCTTCCTCAGCTGTTATGCCAAGTGCGTTGAAAACATTTCTGAATAAAGTTTTTGACTGCTAAAGGGCTTTGCATTTTACGTTTGTTTTTATTTTGTTCAGTCTTGGTGGACTTTTATTCTTTTTGATATGTTCACAATTGTTTTTCCAGATGAATATCCATAAGAAAATGTCTTTATATAATTAATTCTTTTTAATTTATTAATATATTTAATAGGTAATGGAAATTATTATTAAAGGACTGGAAATAATAAAAAAATTTCAAATAGATTTTTTTCAAGACGAACAGGCTCTATATTTTCTATAGTAGTGAATCAATTTTCCAATGTGCCACTGTTGTTTCCCTCCACATTTAAAATTATAAGTGTTTTGGTAATTTGAAATGGATTTTTCAGTAACATAATTAATATTTACAATATTGCATTTATGGGAAGTAATAATAGCTTATCTTACACAGAACTAGATTAGACCATTGATCTAAAGTGTTTAAGAAAAATTATTAATCTTTCTGTTTCATAATAAAAATTGATCGCAATGTAAAATTTATAATGAGAACTTTTAAAAATATTTTAGGTGGATCAGATCAAATTTATGCTAATGTACCATTTAAACAACCTGATGTAGAAAATCAAAGGCATCTTAATCAGTGTAAGGCCTTGTACAGTTATCAAGCAAAATTAAGTGATGAACTCTCTCTTCAACCAGGTAGACAATTTTTTTAATTTTGTAGTTTGCTATTTATTTCTCTCACTAGAAATGATTTACTAAAGAATTATATTTGCATTTTAGGTGACATTATCACAGTTTTAAAAACAGCTGATGATGGCTGGTGGCAAGGTGAATTAAGAGGTACCATAGGAATGTTTCCATCTACATATGTAACTGAAATGAAATGATTTTAAATGGTTATATATATGCAATAATGTATAAATATTTATTAAAATTGTTAATTACTAGTCTAAAATGATAAAATGAGTCTACTTTAATGTAAAAATGATGATGATATTACTAAACATTTGTTGTAAAATATGCAGACTATTTTTGAAAAATATATATATTATCTAAAGAATTTAAATGTTAATTAAATATTATGAAAATGTAACAATGCTACATAAATGAAATTTGGACTGCAATATATAAAAAATTTGATTTTTTATAAATTAATGTTTTTCATTATTAATTTATAATGCAAATATATTGAAAAACTGAAAAAATTTTCAGAGTTACTAGTCTTTTTTAATTCTTTGGAACTTAGTAGTAATGATGTAAATTTTGTCCTCATTAGTTTTTTACTGTATAGTTAAAACTAATTATTCCATATACAGTATATAACAGTGGTTGTCTTCTATTTTCATTAATGAATCCAAAATCTCAAATTTTAAAGTAAAAATCTTATTAAGATCTTCATCATCACACTACTCAGATTCATTTCAATTTTTTAAAAATTGAATCACTCTCCTAAGATCAATAGTTTTACACGGTTTCTCTCATATTCTCTGTTTATAAAATACTTTTATCTACATATACTTTAGGTCAAATAAACACTGTTTAAGAGAGTTGATCATTCTTTGAATAGTATGATGATTCATTGTAATAGGTTAAAGTAACTGGTGTAATTAGTGTAGTGTTGTGTGAGCAACTGATGCAACATATAATATGAGCTCTTGGGAAAATTTTATTCTGTTTACAGCTAAAACACTACTACCTGCACTGATGAATCTAAGAATAAAAATTCATTTTTATTAATAACTTACCTAAAATAATTTTTGTTGCTTTTTGCCTTTGCAAAACAATCAATAATTTATGTTAATTTTCTTTGCTCGATCTTATTCAATTGACAGAACTGCCAAGTCAGATAACCGTTGTTGTGACATTGTACTTCTTAAATAGTTTAATTTTAAAATCGACAAGGATCTTTCAGCACCGGTAACAGTCATAGGAACTGCTAAAAATAAAATGTGAACTGTATATATATATATATATATATATATATTTTTTTTATTTACCTATTATAATCCATGATGGTATTTATATATATATATATATATATCAGGAAATGTAGATGACAATTCTGCATACTTTATAATTAACAAAGAAGCCAGTTCACTTATACATGTAATTTTCTTAATTTTTGAACCCCTACTACTTTGGAATGATATTAATTGATGAGAAAATGAGTCAGAAATATTATCTGAGTATTCCATCATCTTGTTAAATAAAATTTCTTTCAAAAATGTGCATAAATTTGACGGAATAAGAACATCTAATAAACTTTCCATGCTAGTATATCTGCTTTTCAGTTGAGATGTTACAATGTCTATCGTATTATAGAAAATTGAATACTTAAAATTTAGTTCAGGATTGGATATTCGTTCATCTGTACAAAGTTCTTTAAAGTGGCTTTTAACTATGCTCATTCTTTTCAATGTAAACTTTATTTCTATTCTCCAACTGTTAGCCATTTGGATAGTTACATTTTTAGATCATCATATTTATTTTGAAGTTCTGACTCATTTTTGTAACAATAATCTTATCATATTATGATCCAATTTTGGGTTTTGAAGTTGTTTTGAAATGTTATCAACAGATCTAAAATTTTGCTTTCCAAAACAATTAGGAATATTGTTTCAACTTCTGTAAATGTTTTAATAATAATCTTGTTTCATTAACGTCAGAACTATTGTTTTTTTAATATTATTTTTGAAAGAGCTTTTGTAATATTAACATATCTGTATTTGATTGCTAGTAAGCAATCATTTTTGGATGACCAATGTGTTGGATATAATTGTTTCAGAGTAGTTTTTGTTTTCCATTTCAGATAAAATTTTTCATCTTTTGATATTGTGTCCAAAAAATATGTACAATTGTTCTAAAAAGTTTTAAAAAAAAGATTCCATAGTAGCAACATTTTTTTACAGTCATTTAGTACCAAATAAAAATTAAGATTTGCACAATGAACATATTTTGTGAGGATTTTTTATTTTTTCAAAATCCATGCTTTAACACCATTTAAAATGCCAGTCGTATTAGCTGCATCATCATACGCTCTTGTCCATGGAGTTTTGACAAATTGAGTCCTCTGTTCTCAAGATTTTTAATTATTAAATTGACTAATCTTCTGATTTTTGATCAAGAACTTCAATAAAACCTAAAAATGCCTCTTTTACTTCAATGCTCTTCATTTGAAGTTTTTATTTGTGTATATCTAGCAATTAAACTTAATTGATCCACTTTTGACATATCTTGAATTGTATCCGTAATGGAGGAGAAAAATGCAGCATTTTGCATCTACAAAAATATATTTTTTTGAACAGAATTTGAATTGATTTGTTTTATATATTGGGACTTAGATATTTAATACTCTCTCTAGGTTTTCTTAATAATTCTTGTAGAACTGGATCATAAATACATAATAAATCAATAAGAGAGAAAAAGTTTTCAGAATGGCCTCTTTCTACAGCAACGGTATCTTCGTGGTACCCCTAAATGGTAAATTGCATGTTGCAAGAGTTAATGTTATATTCATTATTCTTTCTAAAATTTGTCTCCAAAAATTTGATTCATTTCTGATTTGGATTTGAAGATCATCTCCTTAAATATCCATATAATTGCCATTATTCGTAGATGATACATAATTGTAAATGAGTTATTGAATTTTCATGCATTTTAATACTTCTTGTTATATGGTGCCAATCAAGCCATCCATCCAAACATTTTGAGAAACATTACTACTAAATAACCAGCAAGGTTCACAATAACATTTAATATAGGAAAATATCATAATCAGTGTCATTTAATTATCTTGCCTGATTTATTTTATTTTTCATAAAAAATAGCATTGAATCCACAATTCTTATTTACTCCATCTCGATCTTTCAGAAATATGTGGTTGACAAGGGCCAAATTTTAAAATAAAGTTCTTTTGTTCAGTATTTAAATTGGATGGAAAAATTACTTTATTTGTGGGATATTCTTTACCTAAACATTTACTAATATTCTCTGAATTTATCTCAGTACATTCTTCCTGATCTATATTCACTTCTTTAATATTTTGTGAAAATTCATCTGCAACTAATTCCTCGGATGTCAAAAATGTCATTTGAAAACTGCAGTTGGTAATATCACAGATGTCAGTAGATATAGATGAGGAAGTATTGGCTTTTGATTCACAATCATTGCTTGATTTTGTAAAAAATGACGTTAATTTTGGCACTAAGTTTTTCTTCATTTTCTGCAAATATTTCCCATTCTGCATTACCACTTACTTTTTTTTATCGATGGGTGTAATTATTTGTAAAATAATAATAATGTATATCATACACGTGATAGTTTTTTCTAACTTTATCTATGCCTATTTTCGTGGAAGATCATCCCTATTAATGTTTTTTATCCACAATGGAAAAAAGTCACAATACAAATAATAACTTAATGTATCAACTTTATTAAATCTAATTATTAAATGGAAAATGCTTAACTTTGGATCTTTTGGGAAAACATTCATGTATTTTATACTTTTTAGAGGTGTAAAACCAATTCAATATGCAATAATGAATAACTGTTTTAAAGTAAAGTACAGATAACAGTGTGTGACCAAGCTAGTCAAATGTCACCAAGAGAGTCTAGGGAGAGGTCTTCTCCTTAGTTGCTGGTAATAATAGTCATAAAATCATTCAGCAATATCTGGATGCCATATGATCCTGAACAGCATTTATTTATTAAATATTAATCAGATATTTTATAAAATATGTCATTAAAATAGTTAACTTCAGCTCCTTCAAAACAATTCTGGATATATTTAATCGTTAACTTATTCAAAACATTGCATTATAGAACGTCAGAAGAATGCTATCTGTAATCTGGCAAATAAGCATCCTGCCCGGTTTAAGCAATAGATTGAGACAAAATTGTGTCTACTGGGCCCCTTTCTAATTTGTCTCTGGTGCAGTGGTAATACTTGCATCATTGTAGTTACTCCACTGGTTGGCATAGGTGAAGTTGTAGATGGATTGAATTGGTTGCATATGAGGATCAATACAAACATTTGTATGTTTTTACAGTAACTAGTATCGTGAACTGATTTATCAGAATAAAATGCAGCTTATTCAAATCTGAAGAAGAAAATTTTTTAATAAAGAATGTAATGGGTATTAATCAAATATTTTTCACATTTTTGAAATAATGAGGCACTATTAAGTTTTAGTTAGTAATGTCTATATTTATAAAGTGAATTCCTTGAACATTATATAGTATCTTCCATAAATCTGGAATCATAGAACAAAATAATAATAATAATAATAATCTGTGAATAAATTATTATTCCTGAAACAATTTCAGATGAAATTCCTAATCAGTGCACATGAAAGATCAGAAATAAGAGCATTGATGCAGCAAAAATGCACTGCCACAAATGCTCAATACAAGTAATCCCAGACTTATGATCACTTGTATTTAAATTGAGGTAATCAATAAATTCTGTGATTGTTCAATGCAATCCATAGGTTCAAGTCCCTGACCTAATGGTTTAATATATGGAAAGTGTCATTTTTTTTTTGTAAAGATAATGCTTAGTGTCATTAGTAATGAGAAATCCATAAATTTTGTGCATTTATGACTTGGGTTCAAAACCAAACCCTATCATAAATCAGTGATCTAACTGTACACCAAATTTTATTTGCATAGACAGCCTTCAAGTGATCCAGAGAAGAAAAAAATCTAATAGTATGTGAAGAATCATCTGGATTGACTTAATTACTCAAAATTGTCTTTGGGCTTAACACGAAAATGTACGAATTATATTTTCCCTATGATTTCAACTTATGGGATATTCTGTATATTGCTTAGCTCTGAGGAAATAAATATATTGTGTGTTGTTATAAGAATGCTTAGTATAGAATTGTTAATTTATTATGCACAAGATATTGAGACTTGTAATTGGAAAAAAATGTTTTGTTTGCTTGTAATACAAATATATACATTATTTGCATTTTTTAACAAATTTTTATTATCTAAGCATTGTAAATGAGACTAGATTTATTTGAATCTGTTGGATACTTTTAATATAAATTTAAAACCTAGCTATATACATTTATTAATAGTTTATATAATGTTTCCAATGTTGATAATTTTAATATAGTGTATTCAAGTTTGTATTGAAATTTAAGTGAAAATTTAAAATCAACAATATATAAAACTCTCCAGCAATATTTCATAACTTTTAAAAATTTATATACATTTGGATTGAAATGACATTTTATACTCTTAGACATTAGCTGATTTATGTTTGAGTTTTTTTTTGAGATAATGTATCAGAAAATAAAAGTCTAAAAACTATATACAGGTAGTCCTCAACTTATAATGGTGATGCAATCAGTTAATTCTGTGATTGATCAATGCAGTTCTATAGATGAGTCTCTGATCCAGTGGCTTCATATATGGAAAGCATCCTTTTTTTGTATCTGGTTCTTGTAGTTTTTTGTTCTTTATTAAGATAATTATAAAAACTATAACTAACTGCACTATGGCAGGAAATAAATTCATAATACTATAAGTAAAATAAAAAAGTAGACTTAGAAGCGCTTTCGATTTAATAAATCCTCATCAGCTACAACAAACATTAAGATAATGTATAGTGTCCTAGAAAACAGTAGTAAGAAATCAAAAATTTTCAGCATATACCTTTTAACAACTTTTTAATTTTTTTTCAAAGTGGGTAATAATAGATCGGCATATTATGAATTAAAAAATATTTAATATTTTCTAGTGCTCAATTTTTTAAATTACAGAGCAACATACAATGGTGGGATTTAAAACCAAATCCCATTTTAAGTCAAGGATTATTTGTATATTGTATTGTTCATAAAATTCTATTGAAAATTATCAAGTTTGATATAAAAATTGAGCTGTAACACTTTTAATAATAATTGAAAATTGTGTGGTGCCAAGACAAAACTTCAATTTTATTTTAATGTGCAATTTTTTAGCCAAACTAATGTCTTTCTTTTAATTTCATATATAGGAAGTTTTCATGTTCTTAATAATAAAGATGGGATTATTATAGATTAAAAATATTTTCTATAGTGCTCATTTTTTTTTATATTTAGAGACTGTATATGAGAATTAGAGCAATTAATTATCATCATTTCTGTTAATTTAGTACCTTCAATTAACTTCTGTTGCAGGAAAGTTGTTTTTAATAAATTGTTTTTAAATAAAACTTCAAAATTTTGCCTTGATACAGATATTCAATTCTTCTAGTTATGAATATGCTTTTTTTTCAAATATAAAAATTCAAGATAATTTCACTGTTATGTTAAATCATTGTAAAACTATGTAATGATTTAATATACTACTACACTTTTTCAGGATGGCAGAGCTTCCATCAAAAAGTAAGTTACGATCAGATTTGAATATAAATGCCTAATCTGTGTATACATTACTAGATTTTATGTAAGAGTAAATTTAGATTTATGAACAAAACTCTTGCATATATTGTAAATAGAGTGCATCTGTATTTCCTATTCATTTGTTAGCTCTGCATTATCATTGATACAATGTTTTAAATTAAAAAATGTTTGATGATAGTGTGTATAAAATACATTATAGACTCATTAGATTTTTAGACTTCATTAAATTTTATTCAAGATTATTGTAAAAATGTAAAGTTTGAAGCTACTGTATATAATTTATGTATAAGAAATGTTCTTTATTGAAAATAGTTCTTATGAAACTATTATATATTGATTTGTAGTTTTGATATGAGGGTATATCTTTTTACAGAAACAAGCATATCAAAATGATGCCCATCTTTATATAAATTTTTGATAAGTTTTATATTTCTATAATCTAGATCAGTATTGAATCATAAATGTATATGATCAAATATTGGGACCATATTTTGTACTAATTTTGGAATAGTTTTCTATTTCATATTTTGAAGCTACTTTTAAATAAATTGCAATATTGTAACATAAACATATAATTTTGTATTTAAGCTAGAAATTTTATTTCAAACTATTGCAATAAAATTAATTATAAACTTGTATATTATTCACATTTTTTGTTGTTTAAGAAGTAAATCCAACATTGTAAATACATTTTAGCTTTATTGTTGGGTTTAAATCATAATGTAAAATTTACTGTGTCAGAATATTAAAGTGATTTTTAAAAATAAAAAATAGATGTATTTCAATAATCATAAAATTAATGTCACTCAATGTTTAGTTAGTTCTTTAAACTTCTCTCTCATAGTAGAAACAAAATTTTGCAGATCATTAGTTTCATTCAGTTTTTCAAGTAAAATTTTCATTTCTGGTATTTCTGGTTGGCATTTTGTAACTGAAATAAATAAATAATTTTATACAGTTAATAATAATTTATTAAATAAGTAAATCAGAATAAATTAAATTATGAAAATTGGGCCTCAGATGATTGACTTGTATATATAAATTTCTATTATATTTTTCAAAAAAAATTTCAGTATGAGGATGTAAAAGCATGATCCAATTGGTAAGTTTAATTTATTCTGATTTACTTATGAAAATTGGGCCTCAGATGATAGAAATTTATATATACAAGTCAATTATATTTTTCAAAAAAAATTTCAGTATGAGGATGTAAAAGCATGATCCAATTGGTAAGATCTAACTTTTTAGCTTTGTGTTCGAGAATTAGATGCAATGAAAGAGTAAATTTACCAAAACATAGTATTATGCTATAATGAATTATAGTAATAGGAACTTCATAAATATAAGCTATTTCCAAGGTATGACCTATGACTTAACTAGGTATAGTCTTTTTTTAATTTTTGACAAAGAAAAATATAATAGAAATTTATATCAATACATATAAGTCAATCATCTGAGATCCAATTTTATAAGCAGATACTTAAGTGAAACTTGTAAATTGACTTTTCAGTATATTAAATTATTTGTAAAAGCAGAATAGATTTAAAAAGTTGATTAAAGTATGCCATTTTAACCGTGAGGAATATAACTGTTATCAGGGTCTTCATCTGTCCTATGTTATGCACCCAGAAGTCTCAAATATATATTTAAAATGGGAAACAGATTCTGGATCCTTAAGACAAGTGTATTCACTTGATTAATCCTTTATTTTATAAGCAATCCATATTTAATGGGTCCATTTATTGACTAATAACTAAACTAAAAATTTCAATACTTGTTAGTCAATAAATTTAGCCAATTTGGTTAACTGAAATAAATGCTTAAACAATTAAACCAAATAACCCTAGCATTAATTACATTAAATTTATTTTTAAAATTAATTTGTATTAATTCCTAATAAATTTATTTGCCTGATATATATAAGTAGTCCTCAACTTATTACCAACATGTACTGATGATGGTGATCATAACTGATAAATTCTGCTATTGGTCAATGCAACTGATCTCTTCAATTCCCTGACCAAAATATATTGAAAATGTCCTTTTTTGTGTCCGATTCTTGTAGTTTTGTTTTCTTTTTGTTTATTAAGATAATATATATTATCTTAATAATGTATTAGTAGTGAGGATTCCATAAATTTTGGGATTTTCAAACCAAACTCTGTGTAACTGATAAATTCTGCTATTGGTCAATGCAACTGATCTCTTCGATTCCCTGACCCAAATATATTGAAAATGTCCTTTTTTGTGTCCGATTCTTGTAGTTTTGTGTTCTTTTTGTTTATTAAGATAATATATATTATTTTAATAATGTATTAGTAGTGAGGATTCCATAAATTTTGGGATTTTCAAACCAAACTCTGCTGTAAGTTGAGGACTATTTATATTATCTAACTGAGCCAATTTATAATCTGCCTGGCTTTGCCAGAGAGACCTTATATAACAGAAATTTAGACAAAACATATACATTGGACAAGCTACACTCCCCTACTGGCTAACTCTGTAGCCATAAGTTATCCAAAGAGGAAATTGCCCAATTTCTAGGTGGTTCGGCTGGTAGAATTTTAGAATATTAACATAAGGTCCCTGCTTTGATTCAGGGTTAGGACATTTGATTTTCAGATAACTAAACTAGAAATTTTAATACTACTCAGCATTAAACAAATTTGACTATTATTATTTGGCTGATATTTGATTATTGTTTGATTATTAATCTCCAATAAGTTTATCTTATATATAGTACTATTATGATTAGGCAGTTTATTAAAAAAAATCATCATCATACATTACATTTCTGTTTAAATTAACTTACCATTGTAATTATCATCAGTTATATTGATACAAAATTCATATTGTTCATTGCTATTTTCAGGATTAATATGAGTAAATATAAATGCAAGTTCTTCATCTAGAAAATAAAAGTTTTATGAATAATAATCAAGTATCATGCTCATATATTTTTATATTATAATTCTTAAAATTAACTACACAATAGGTAATTTCTGGAGGTGACAGTATAAACCAGGGCTGTCCGTGGCCCAGCGTGGTAATGAATGCAGCCCACCATAAAATTATGAACTTCCTCCTTTCTGTTATTTGTTTTGAGATTTTTAAGTATTTAATGAAATTAATGAAGTTTTTATTATTTAAGTACCTATCTACATTTCCTATTTCCATTTTCTAAAATACTTCTTATGTCAGTGATTAAAACTTCTTGATCTGCTCAATGATTTGAAAAAATTTCTGAACAAAAAGAAGTCGAAGATTATTATGTTACGACATTTTTGATTATTTGTAACGGTGAATATCATATATTTTACATTATTTATTAGCTTTTTGTTTAACAACTATTGTTAGAATTAGTATTTTTTGTGCAGTCCGAGACAACTTTTTTCTTCAAGTGCGGCCCGAGAAAACTTTTTCCCTTCAAATGCGGCCCAACAAAGCCGAAAGGTTGGACACGTTAGAATTAGTATTTTTTGTGCAGTCCGAGAAAACTTTTTCCCTTCAAATGCGGCCCGAGAAAACTTTTTCCCTTCAAATGCGGCCCAACAAAGCCGAAAGGTTGGACACCCCTGGTATAAACTAAAAACATGTATTTCAGTGTATGTTCTAGAAAATTGCTATCTATCCCAATTGAGGCAATATGCCATCAGCCAAAGTTGTCATAGATTATTCTCATTGAAATTGCTTTCTTAGTTGAATCTACTTAGTCTAACTACTACAGATCACTCCACACTAAAATGCAATAGAATTGCTAACATAAAGAGCAAAACAAAAAAAGATAAGATAATGGTGAAAATATGCATAATGGACAGTGACTAAAGATATTGTTTGGCTGTTATTGGTACAAAGAATAAAAAAAAAATACCACACCATTGCTATATATAGGGTTTTGTTTAACTTTTTTTTTTCCAACAAAGCCGAAAGGTTGGACACCCCTGGTATAAACTAAAAACATGTATTTCAGTGTAGTGTTCTAGAAAATTGCTATCTATCCCAATTGAGGCAATATGCCATCAGCCAAAGTTGTCATAGATTATTCTCATTGAAATTGCTTTCTTAGTTGAATCTACTTAGTCTAACTACTACAGATCACTCCACACTAAAATGGAATAGAATTGCTAACAAAGAGCAAAACAAAAAAGATAAGATAATGGTGAAAATATGCATAATGGACAGTGACTAAAGATATTGTTTGGCTGTTATTGGTACAAAGAATAAAAAAAAAATACCACACCATTGCTATATATAGGGTTTTGTTTAACTTTTTTTTTTTCAGATTTTGATCAGAATGAATTGATATCTCACAGATGCAGCACATCCATGTCATGATGCAATTTATCTTCCATTTTGCAATTTTTTATGTGGAAAGCAATACCTATTCAAATTTTCACAAAGTCAATATACTACCCAACTTTGAAATTTATTTTGCAGATAATAACTGACTTTTTCCAAATTACATAACTCTGAGAAATGAATATATTCTTCAAATATGTACTCCAAGAAAATATAAAATGAAGAGAGCATAAAACAAGTAGGAGTAAATCTTAACAATATTTAATATTTTGTTATTAAATTAAAATATGCATTTTTTGATATTCAAATGTAAATTAGATCAAATTTTAATTCTTAATACAATGCTAAATAATCATTAAGGCTTTAATTGTTATTTTCTAAAATATATTTCCTAGAAAAATAGAACATTAATATTTAAATAAAATTTTAATATGAAATTTTTTCTCCAGTAATTAGAAAGTTAGGACTATCATCTAAATTAATTAACAGTTAAAATAATTAATGTGTTATAGCATACAATTAATAGAAATTATTATTGATGACTATCAGAGTTAAGGCTGTATCACACTGGATGAAACACCAGCAACTACAACCAATAATTGTAGATAGTTGATAGCAGTTGTTGATTTTTAACATGTCTGATTCCACTTCTTGGGTTGGGACAACTACGATCAATAACTAACAATTTGTTGAACATGGGATCTAAAAAGTTGATGCAACTTTCTTCTGGAGCCACTCAAAATCGTCCTGTAATCACATGTCAGGCTTGTCTTGTATTATATTCAATAACTTTCTTGATCTTCCACTGCCAATTTACACATTAAATTTTCATAACATCCTTGTCCTTTTCGTTTCATTCCCTAGTCCATATTTTCCGTTTTTTATTTCTGTTTCTAGATATCGTGTATAAGGAAGATGATTAAAACTAGCTGCTACAATTTCAATTTTATCTGTCATTTTGATTGCAAGATGTTATATTGGAATTTGCCTCAACTCAACAAAAAAGTTGGGGCAACAGATCAGAAGCATGCGAGAAGAAAGTTGCTTGAAATAGACAATTTTTGTTGGTCGTTATTGATTGAATTTATGTAGTGTGATACAGCCTTTAGTTGTAGTTATTTTGTACAATAAAAGATTCTTTTTCTGAAATGATCAGGACCAGAGCTATTTCAGATAAATTATCTAATAATTAAAAATACAGTTTAACCTTTCATTTAAAAATTAACTGAAATGAGGTTTTGAAGAGTAATCATACAAAATATATAATGTTAACACAAACACCCAAATTTTCAATTATATATATATATATTTTTTATTTAGGGACATAATATATTTTAGTCTCTTTGAATGATTAATTCAATAATTAATAAAAGTTTAAGTATATTTTACAGACAAAACAGCAGATGATATTCAGCTAAAAAATTGTGTGTCTAAATGGTATCATATAGTTGAATTACCAATTAATCTAACAAAGACAGTTTCTTTCTCAACATAAAAAGTAGTCAATTAGAATTTTTTGCACCATCGCTCTCTGACAAAAGTTTGCAGATTTCTTCTGATGTTAAATATATTTATGTTGTGAGGAATCTAATCTTTATTTTCTATTACTTCCTATTATAAGATATCCTTTGATTTACAAGGTAAGTAGAACTTTAAAAACTATTCTTAAATAAAAATTCAGAATCATTTCCTATTAATTGCAATCTGTTCTTAGCAAATTTTTTTTTGTCTGTTCTTAGGTACCAGAAAGTCACTGCCATTTTACTTCTGATATTAAAGTATTTCAAAAGCAATTATATTTTCACATTTTTTTTTTATATGAAGTGACTGACTACTTTTTATGTTGAGAAAGAAACTATTAGAATTTTTTGCACCATCGCTCTCTGACAAAAGTTTGCAGATTTCTTCTGATGTTAAATATATTTATGTTGTGAGGAATCTAATCTTTATTTTCTATTACTTCCTATTATAAGATATCCTTTGATTTACAAGGTAAGTAGAACTTTAAAAACTATTCTTAAATAAAAATTCAGAATCATTTCCTATTAATTGCAATCTGTTCTTAGCAAATTTTTTTTTGTCTGTTCTTAGGTACCAGAAAGTCACTGCCATTTTACTTCTGATATTAAAGTATTTCAAAAGCAATTATATTTTCACATTTTTTTTTTATATGAAGTGATGGCAACTGTTTGACAAAATATGATAGACATGAGAGAGTTAAGAACTTTTCAAAACTGTCCCTGTTTCTAAACTCTATGTCAGTTGCTTGTTCCATTTATGTCTATGTTTAGAATGGGATTTAACATAAAAATATTTGTGTTAGAAGATGCATTTCTAACACAGTTTGACTTCTAAGCATCATCAGGACCTATTCTATAGTTTTCAACAAATGTCTTTGCAGAGCTAAATTTTAGAACTTTTGTTCCAGTTAAAATAAATATAAACAAAACCTCTGTTTTTTCAGTGTTTCTTTGTGTTATTACTCACTGTGCTTCTTTAGTTCTTATATACGAGGGAAAGTCATTAAGTAAGTCACAAAAGATGATAAAATAATTTACCATGACAATCACTTGGAAATTATTTTTATTTTTCTACATAATATTCAGCAACATTGATGCACTTATCCCATCGTTTTATCAGAACCCCAATTCCAGCTGCATAAAATTCTTTGGGTTGCTGTCCCATCCACAGTAGGACTTCATGTTGAACGTTGTCATCATCTGTAAATTTTTTGCCTCCAAGATGTTTTAGTGGACCAAACAGATGAAAATCACTTGGTGCTAAGTCTGGGCTGTAAGGTGGATGCTGTAGCACTTCTCAACGAAATTGCTGAATTTTATCCTGAGTACGAGTAGCTGTATGAGGGCACGCGTTATCGTGATGAATCAGCACTCCTCTCCTCAATAGGCCTGGACGTTTTCTCCGAATTGTTGCTGGAGATTATGTAGAAAAATAAAAAGAGTTTCCAACTGATTGTCATGGTAAATTATTTTTTTATCATCTTTTGTGACTTACTTAATGACTTTCCCTTGTATAATGGCCAAATTTTTAGAAGAAATTTCAATTTTAGATATGTTAGATGAAACTTTTGAAGATTTTGGATCAGAGGGAGAAGCAATTTATAGTGATTTAGATTCTGATCTTTTTTTTTAAAAGTAATAAACTTTTTCATATAAAATAATTTTTCGTTATCATAACACACACTAATATTTTTATTCTTTATGATAGTAATAAAAAATAATAGAAAATAAACTATGCTGCAACATAATTATTTCACTATTTTATTTTATCAAATTTGTTAGAAAAAAAACATCATTATTATATTAACCAAAAATCAAATTTTTTTGAATAAACTATTGATATGTTTGTTAGTACCATGATATAAATATTATTTTTCACAAAGAAGTTATAAAAGTTCTCTCTCTCTCAATATTATTTTTCTTTGACCTGTTGATAAATATTTATTTTATATTGTTATTGAATAAAAAACAATTTTTATATTACTCTCAAGAGATCTATTTTTGAAGGAATTTTGTAAAAATTCTGAGTGTCATCATCATGAATAAATCTATCATACATAAAAAAAGAAACACTTATTTTATAGTAATACTGTACATTATAATATATATAAATATAAACTTACGATAAATTTAAGCACTATAAGCAGTGAGTTAAGAAGCAACGTTTAATAAACTGTAGTAAAAACGTTTTCGATATACTGCTTATAGTGCTTAAATTTATCGTAAGTTTATTATATTATCGTAAGTATATTATGTGTTTCAAGCAGTGTTAAATTTCTTTGAATTTTATATATATAAATATTTTTCAACATAAGCTAAAATGCAATTTTATATTTTGTAAAGGGAAAATTTTGGTTTTGTTCATTTTTTTTGATCCAAATGCTCCAAATAAATTTATACTCCTATGATAAAAATAAATTTTCTATTTTACAATATAATATTTTGCATGTTTTTCTAATAGGTTTATCTGTTTTTATTTTTGATTTAAAAATTGATGACTCACATTGTGAGGAAAAAAATTGTCAGTAATAGTTTTATTGCTTCTACTTCTGAAGCAATTAATACACAAAGGAGAACTTTCTTGAACACCTACTGTTGATACTATTTCTTTAGTTGGAAATCTAATGATTCTCTGATATCACCTCTCCTTTGACAATGAATACTAATATTCTGTATTTATTTTAATGTGAAATAGAAAACTGTCATTTCACCTAAAAATATGAATCTTCTTTCATCAAAATAAATCTTTTTCTTCCAATGGGAAAATTTCTAAAAAAAAATACTGCAAAAATTATACAAATTTTTAAAAAATCATCAAAAATTGTTTGGCTACTGCTGTAATGGATAAGACGAATGGTCTCAAAAATATTAATTTAATTATAATAATTATGAAAAGAACCATTTCATGTTAATTAATGAAGGGTTTCTATTATCAGATGATAAACAAATTACCAATATAATTTGAAATTCCTGTAATATTATAATTTGAAATTCTTGATTTCTTCTTATCAGCTACACTGAACAGTTGACTTCTTTTGTAATAATATATAATAATTTTTATGCTTACATTAATGGCTTCAATAGTATGTCTGTAATATTTTTGGATGGCAACAAAAACTTTTCATTTAACTTTTTCATTTTTAAAATATTGGTAAACATAGTAAATAATCTCTCTTCCTTGACAATGAATTGATTTTCTGTCCTACTCTCAAATTATTCTACATTATAATCCAAAAACAATAGTGATAAAACAAATAAACAAAACTTACTTTAGCTCTTCAGTTATGGCATTGTTTATACAAAGATACTAGTTAGCAAACTAACAAAGGAGATGATGAGTGGAGATACAAGATGCCATTACCTGGAATCCCATCTTTTTTTTTATTGTAAAATACAAATTTTATGATGAATAAAAAACAATTTATTTTAATAAATTTGGATATTTTATGCAAAATTGATGCTTCACAAGAAATTAGATAATTATTGTAAATAGTGTATGTATATTGTATTATTCCACATTATTCATTTGCAAAGGATAACAAGTTTTTATCTTTAACTTGTGTGTTTATTTTCTTCTTCTCAAAAAAATTATAGAAAACATTTTATTTAAAGTCAAATTTATGCAAACCATAATATATAAATCAGGAAAATTTGTATTTCAGAATAAGAGATACATGAAAAATCAAATTCAAAATACCTGTAAAAACTTTTACCTTTTTTTCTTTCTAGTTTCAATCCTAATCTTGATTGAAAGTATGATACAGCTTTATCAAATTCCTTAATTTTTTCATCATTACACTGTTCACTGTTCAATACTAAATAAAAAAAATAAAGTATTAATTAAAATTTTTTGTTTCTTTTAAATAGCCAATAAGGAATTTAAACTGCATATAAATATCCAAAATCATTAACACAATAGCAATTTTTTAGATTCCACATGCAATATTTAATATTTTGAATATATTTTTTTTTAATAACAATAATTAAATTTTTCAATTTTATACATATTTAAAATTTTATAAATTTTATCATCAGTTATTACTTAATATAATATTAGCGTTCAGCCATTATCACTTTTCTTTTAACCAATTTCTCCAAGACAGGGAGGGAAAGACAATGAAATGAACTTGCAAAGCATTTCATTTGAAATAATTGATTTTATGTAAAACTATCAGTCATCCACAACTGTATTATAATAAGATCAATATTTACACATTACTAAAGTGACAGATTGTTATTAAGAAGTTAAAACTAAAAGAAAGCTATGCTAAACTATTTCTATTATAAAAGTTATATTCAGGGCTTGACAAATTTCAAAAAGTTGAGTAGACAATTGGCTACCACTCAAATTTCTTGGTAGCCAACTCAAAAGTGAAACTTGCACATTGGTAAAACCAGGTAAAGTATATAGTTAAAATCAGTTTGAAATTTTTTGGGCCTATTAAATGGTAACAACATAATTTTATTGACAGAAAATTGAAGGGTTCCCAGAAAACATTCCAAGCACCAAACTGTAAATTCAACATAAGCTAAAAATAAAAGCATTTTCAGTCTATAAATTTTAAAGCAAATTTTTAGATTGAAAATGCTTTTCTTTTTAGCTTATGTTGAATTTACAGTTTGGTGCTTGGAATGTTTTTCTGGGGAACCCTTCAAGTATTGTTCATACATCATGGTAGACATATGCAGCTGTCAGAAGCATTGCATATTTTTTGAGAGGATTTACTTTGGAATTCTATAACTATGTCCGTCTATATGTCTTTTTTGCAATGATGACTCAAACCACATGTCAATGGCATTGTCTGGCATTTTTGTCACCATTTAATGTTCAATGAATCGACTCAAAAACAGCACACACACGAAGAATATCAAGGTTGATGACAAGATCGAAAAACGGACCGAAAAAGTCGTTCTCTTAATACCCGCTGCTTACGATAGTTTGGTATTCGTCTGAAGCTAGGTTTTGGTTTTGGTTTTGAATTCGGGCATGCCGAGCCAAGGAAGATATTTTCTTTGATTTCGATTATTGAAATAGGAATTTTTTTCAAAAATTTACTTTTATAATGCCTTATCTCGGGTTAACCCAAGATAAAGCACAATGAAGAGCTGTGGCAAAATTTTAATTATTGAATAAATGCAATATTTTCATTAAATTTTGATTAAATTCCAATAAAAATCGATTAAAAAAAAAAAAATACATCATCTCACGTTAATCCATCGTTTAGAAGTCGAAAACGCGAGCTTTCTACCGATTCTAGACTGAAAATCAAACTTCCAAAACAAAATTTTAGGTCAAAATTTCCCGCGAAATTTTTGTGGGAAAAAAAGCTGTGAAAATGATCAATATTAGATTATTTTTAATGATATAAGCATTATCTAACAAAATTCTACCGATTTACTGAAAGGATTTAATGTACATTAAATAAATGTTTGTAATTCCTGCAATTATAAACATTTATTTATAATTGTTTTTATTGGCTAAATTTGGTGCAATTACTGGTTCGTTACACACAAACTTATATAATTTATATTACTTTTAATAGAATATATTTTTATTAATCGATTACTATTGTGAAAATATGTTTATTTAAAATGATTAAAAAAAAAAAAAAAACATTACGTCACGTATGATATAAAACTATTACCAGATTTTACTTAATCACAATACGAGGGCACCATTGGAAAATACGTTTTTATTAAATGTAAACCTATAGTTATATATGAAAAGCCTACAGAAAAAATGTTATCGAAAGGGAATAAATCCTTCTTCTGACAAAAATAATTTCGTCGGAAAACGGCATTTAGGCTTATTCAAGGAGGTGACTGACCGAATTTGTTTACCTCAAAGTCTAGTGCGTGTTCGCCAATGCAACACAATTAAACAAGTTAATTTCCTTGTAAGAGTAAACCTCTTTGTTTTCTTTTTTTGAAAGGAAATTTATCAAATTATATGCATATATTTTATCATCTCTTTTTTAAATGAATATATTTAAGTACACTTTGACTGCTACGGAAGACTAAATCCGGCAGCCAATAAGAGAGAGTTTGGAGAAAACATGGCGGTCAGGATCGAAATGTAAACAAAGCGATTCATTTAGGCGCTCGGCTATCATAATTAAATTTTTCTCAATATTGTTTAATGTTTTTAAGCATACAGGGACTAAATTTGTCCTAAAGGTTCAGATTTTAAATATAATTAGGACTATCGGCCTTCTTTACAATATCGGAGTTTGTTTGCATTAGCTGGTGGCCAAATAGCTACCACCTGTTTGTAAGCGGTAGCCAAAATGGAATTCTGGTAGCAATTGGCTACTTGGCTACCGAGTTTGTCGAGCCTTGTAAATTATGCAAAAAATACAAAACTAACCTAACATCTAATAAAATCTTGTTAACCAAGTTATGTTAATAGATATATTAGAAGAATCATTAACTATTATACAAATATTGAAGCATGATGCAGTTATTAACAATCAATCAATTGTGAATATCTCTAAAGTCTGGCTATATTGTATCAATAAGAATATTTAATATTTATTTAAACTGAGACAATTATTTGTCTTATTATATGTATATATTAGAATGTTATTAAAGAAAATTTGTTAAATATTTTTAATTTAATAATTTATTTTGAATTTTATATTTCTAAAAACTGTAGGTACTAATTATATTTAATTTTTGTACAATTCTTTTTGTGTTCCATATTCTATTTACTTGTAAGCTGATGATGATTGGTTTTCCAACTGAAAATGTTTATAAAATAAAAGTTTTCTTTTTCTTTTTTAACTCTACTGCATAAAAGTGCTTGTTGTTTATTGGCTATAAGGTTAATACTTTGGGAAAGTCTACACATTTGCAGTCCATAGTTAAAAAGGGCAGCACTTTTCAAACAAGACAGAGTATAGAGGACAACTCACACAGTGGACAGCCATCAACAGCAGTGATGAATGAAAACATTGATAAAATCTATGATATAGTTTGGATAGACCATTGAATGGAGGTGCATAAGACAGCTGAAGCCACAGGTATCACAACTCTACAGGTATATCACATTTTGATTGAAAAATTGGGGCAAAGTAAGGTCTGTGGAAGATGGATATCATGTTTACTCATTTTGAAATAAGTTCAACATCAAATTTCCTAACAGTGTTTGGATCAGATTTTAACAAATTCAAGAGATTTTATTCAGAGATTTATTACTATACAAGACATTGGTTCATCACTTCCTATCAAAGATGAAAATAATCCAAACAATCAGACAATAAAAGAATAGAGATTGTTCACCTCCAAAGGTGGGAAAGATGGTTGTTTTGGCTGAAAAGATCATGGCAATTTGTAGGACTCAGTTAATCATGATGATACTCTATCTTCCAAAGGACAAGACTATAACAAGGGATTACTAGTGAACTTATTGAAACAAAAAATTACTGAAAAAACCAAATTTAGCAAAGAAAAAGTGCTCATTCATCGACAATGTGCCAGTTTACTCATCCCAACCGACAACCTCCAAAATTGAAGAACTAGGCTTTGAGTGATTCTCCATGCACTGTGTTTCTCAGATTTGGCCTTTCTGATTACCATCTGTTTCAAAATTTAAAAAAAAAAAAGATTTTTATCCTGTCATATATTATCAAATGAAGAAATCATAATAGTTATAGATATTTATTTTTCAGATCTCAACCAATCAGACAAAGTGGACATAATGAAGTTGGAACATATTTAGAATATATGCATTGTCTCGAGCAAATTATATAGAAAAATGAGTTATTTTAATCTATTAAATATTTATTTCTATACCAGGCCTCAAACTTTCCAACATTCTATGTAGTTTTTAATAATTAGTTTTGTTAGGGTATTTATTGGATATAACTTTATAAACCGAACTTCAAGCGAATTTATTCTAAATGAATCTAATACTTACCAAATTTTATCCCTTCATATGTTTAATGGAAATTTTTAATCATTTGAAATAATTTAAACTAATTTTAATGCCATCTCATAATTAGAATATTTATTAATGATTACTTCAAAAACTGGCACTATCTATGAATTAATAATTAAACTAGAATTTTCAAGTAATTTATTCAAATAAAAAATCTTCCTTGGCCCAGGATCGAATTGGGACCTTTGCAGTTACCATCCTGATGTCTTAGGGCAAGTGCATACGGGCGGTTTTTCGACCGGTTAGCTGCGACAGTTTTTAAACCGCTTTTATTTCGGGACCTTTGCAGTTACCATCCTGATGTCTTAAAGTGCATACGGGCGGTTTTTCGACCGGTTAGCTGCGACAGTTTTTAAACCGCTTTTATTTATCACATAGAATAGTCTGCATGGGCACATGGGCGGTCGGTTTTCCCGTGGCAGTTTTAAAAACACAACATGCTCTATTTTGTAGGCAGCATGGTTGCCGCCTTGAAGAACAGAACCTGTAGGAACAAGTTTAAACGTGCACACGAGTGGTTAAACATCTGCGGTCTGTTACTTCGTTTCTTTGTTTATTTCTAAAATAATAAAATGGCAGACTATTTTGATAGCGAGAAATTAATTATAGAAGTAAAAAAAAGACCTGCTCTATTTAATATGAAATTACCAGAATATAGTGATAAAAATTTAAAAGAAAAATTTTGGAATGAAGTTTGTGAGAGTGTTATATCAGAATGGAGTTCTGTCGAAAAGGAAGAAAAAAGAGAATCCACAATTTACTTCTACGCTTTTTCCTTCTTCACAATAATAATATAAAAATGGATATAATATAAATAATAATATCAAAATGGATTTTGTTGAGAAGGCACATACAGTAGCCTGCCTTCTCAAAAAAATCCATTTTGATTGTGAAAAAGTGACGGCAGAATAGCCGCTCATGTGCACACTGCAAATTGTAAGCGGTCAAGCAGCCGTTGGCGGCAAAATAACAGCTCGGTCGAAAAACCGCCCATGTGTACTTGCACTTACGCCACCTAGCTTGAATCTTCAGATAGTTTTATTAATTTAGTATTATTTTTGATCATCAACATTAGACTCTGCCGATAGATCTATTCTTGATTGGACTAAATTTAGCCACAGACCTCAATGGCATTAACCAGGCAACACACAAACTGGCACAGTCATTAAAGCTTAACCTTTATAAATTGAACTTCAAGGGAATTTACTCTAAATAAATTTGTCAAGTATAAGGTTCATTTAGAGTAAATTCCCTTGAAGTTTGGCTCACTTAAGCAATAATTGTTATTTTCTGTTTTGTAAGTAGGATATTTACAAACAAGAAACAACTAACATAATGTTTGACAATTAATGTTATCTTGATAAAATTAACTATCATTAGTTAAAACAGTGCTGTAATAACTAAGGATACAAGCACCATTAGCAGTTGAGAAAATAACTTAAATACTTTAATTAGTCGAAAACGTTAATTTATTAAAGTCATCATCAGGCTTTCTTACATTCATTCAGTTATAAAGGCGTTTTAGAACAAAATTGTCGTTAAAAGAACGTTTTACGTTCTATAGAAAAAATTAAAAACTAAATTACAAGTTACGTTAAGGTTTCATTAAAATCAACATAAAAACTCGAGATAATTAATATACATTAGGATAAAGAAGAAAAATGTAACAAAAATAAATAAGTAAAACAATATGTAACAATATCAATAGAGCCGATCATG